>JAYJMB010084287.1:0-21320 GCA_036873735.1 Pouteria campechiana | reverse complement strand
TTTAGGAATCAAATAGGTGCAAAAGATGAAGTATTAGGAGAATAAAATATGACATTTTGCATTCTCATCATATTTCATAAAATAAATCTATCTTTTTTAGAATTTACACATTTGGCTGTCCACTGATTTCAATTCATTTTCTTTTTAACTTAAATGATTTATTTAATACACTTTAGTGCACCCCAAACCTCAACCTCGTGTTTATATTAATAATCCATTCAATTTCATAACTTTTTTATAATAATTTTCTCAAAAATTTAATTATACAACATGTCGACTTGGCAAAAATTATCGAAACTTTACAATAACAAAAATTTGCATTTTGAAAATTTTCAGGGCCTTACACTGCCATACCGCCTGTGACCTACAGTCAGTATGGCAACCACTTGCCATACCGCCTACCACTGTCTAGCAAGGTATATGGTACAACCAACATACAAAAAGTGCTTGGCATAATGCCTGCCATACCGCCTATGACTGCGGCCGGTATGGCAGCCACATGCCATTATCCAATAGGGTTTTTCTCCCTGGATCCAACCAAAGATGCTTTCCCAGCCACCTAGCATATCGCCTGCAGCCCTGTCTCCCCTATTTCCCCTATTTTAAACTAATTAAACTATGGTAAAAAATAATTATCCAAAAATTAATACCCTAGGTCTTACAAGAACATAGGTGTTTGATTTATGTTTTCTGTTTTGATGATGATCAAACTTGGAATGATGAACATACTTGGATGAAATATGCTTTACTATGTGGTTTGATGATGTAACACATCTTTGATGTAGAGTGGATTGATGTAAATGTGTTGAAATGCATATAATCAGGTAGTGTGAAGTGGCAGAAAGAGTGTAAACAAATTTTTGAAAACAGGTTAAGGATGGAAGACATAGAGTGAAGGAATCTGTTGATGCTTTGTTCAACAACCTTGATGGATCTGTAGTCAGGGACATATCCAGTGAAGTTGGCAATTGGTGAACCTCGACAGATTCAAATCAGGCAAAGTTGGTTTTCGATGAACCTTGATGGATGAAGAGTCAGAGACATAACCCGAAAATTTAGACTACGATAGATTTTTCTACAAAGGAAAATGTTGAAGGTTTGTCATAAAACATTGACAATTTTTGGGTAAAATGTTGATGATTTTGGCACTATTATCGGCAATTATAGAGATCCAGAAATGAACCAGTTTGACATTTTCTTTAACCTCCTTCACTTGAACATCTATATTAATGAGAGATGAGTTAATGAGTTAAAGACGTATGTGTGGGAAAATAGAGAAGAAAAATCTTGTAGTGTGACAAAGAGAAAATCAAGAGATCAAGATTATAAAGAGATTCTAATTTTGTTTTGCAGGTAAATGAAGCTTGGATAATCAAAAGCACCTATTACATTCTTCATTGTGTTGATTGTACCTTAGTTTGGGTCGTAAACTGAGATAGTTGAATTATTACAGGTTGTGTAAGTCATTCATCTATATTGTTACCTGGAAGTGTAAGTCCAGAAAATATAGTATCTGTATCATTGTAACTTTGGGATTAAGTTAACTAATGAAACCTAAGTCTATGATTGTGACTTGGAGAGTGAGTTGGTAGGGAGTACCGAACCACTATAACATCTGTGTTCTTATTTTGTGAGTCATTATCTTTATAATATATTCAATCACTTCTATAAGATTACATTAATTTAGCTATATGGTGGGACCAATAAGTGGTATTAGAGTTGTCTTTGTATTGCTCAAAGTGACCTCCTATGGCTACAATTACGAATGAAAGTGGCAATGATAATAGTGGTAGAAATGGAAATGAAAATAGAAGTAGTGGATTTGCATTCTGATCAACTAGCTTTCCGAAGGGATTATCTGCAAATAGATCTCCATATCTAACTGGAGATAATTATCCTCTATGAAAATTAAGAATGCAAAGTTTCTTAATAAGTTATAACACGTCTGCATGGTGTATAATTGAAGATGGTTTTACAACACCAGTTAAAAAAACAAGTATTGGAATGCAGAACAGAAGGAGAAAAGTTTAGCAAATGAACAAGCTAAAAGCTTGTTATATTGTGCTATATCTCAAACTAAATTTGAATGGGTGTCAACTTGTAAAACTATAAAAGATATATGGGATAAACTTCAAGTTACCCATGAAGGCACATCACAAGTAGAAGAGACAAGAATGAATCTTTTAATGTGTGATTATGAGCTATTTACAATGCTTCCTAGTGAATCCATTATTGAGATGAATAATAGGTTTACTAAAATAGTCAATGCTTTGAAAGGTCTTGGAAAAAAGATTACTGAGAAGGAAGAAGTTTAGAAAACACTCAGATCTTTACCTAAAACTTAGATTGCAAAAATGATGGCAATCAAACAAGAAAAAGACATTTCAAAGTTAAAGGTTGATGACTTAATGGGATCACCACTATTACGTGAGCATGTCATCAAGAAAAATGAAACCGAATCAAAAGGTAAGAAATCTGTAGGCCTTATAGATAATTTTGATCAATCTAATCTTGACGCAAGTGAATAAGATGAGCAAAATTACTATGTTCACTCATCAATTCAAAATATTTCTTCACATTAATGACAAAATGAAAAATAGAATTGCAACAGCTCTAAGAGTGCAAAATAAGAAAGGTGAAAGAAAATTCAAAACAAAAACTTCAAAGGTAAGAAGAGGAACTCATATGTCATAACTATGGCAGAAATGAACATATAAAGAGAGTATGCCCCCATCTATCAAAAATGATAGAAAGAAGAACTAGAAACCTCAAAATTTTGGAGCTTGGTGTGATAGTGACTCATCCATCTCTATGGATTCTAAATCTAAAGTGAGAAATTTCATATTGGTCTAATGGCACATGAAGGTGAAGATAAAGAAAGTGATGCTTCAGATGAGGTAACTTATGATGTGTTCTTATTTGAATTGCTAAAAGAACATATTGAACTTCTTGATGAATCAAAGTTGATAACAGAAAAATATGAAAAATTGAAAAAGAATTTCAGATTCAAAAGAAGTGATACTGAGAATTCAGCTAGAATTTAATGTTCTTTTTTATGAGTATTCAAAATTGAAATTTTAAAATGATCTTCTGAAAAATGATTCAAAGAAAATGTTGGATGAAAACAAAAAGTTGAATTTGTATAGTACTTCTTTGAAAAATATGATCAATCAGATGAAGAACAATTATTCATTTTGTCAAAACTATACTACATATTTCAAAAGGAAAACTTTCAGCTTTCACAAAGGGCAATGTTATTTTTGCAACAAATTTGGGCACATTGCTTACAATTGTATAGTAAAAAGATCACAAAACAATAGAATAAAATTAATTTGGGTGCCTAAACAAACTATTTTCCTACCTGACAAACATGGACCCAAGATGTGGGTACCAAAGACTTGACCTTTTCTTTTTTAGGTATGCTTGACTTCAAGAATAAAATCCAGCAGGTACCTTGATAGTGGATGTTCACATCACATGACAGGAAGCAAGCGTTTGTTCAAAATTTTATCTATTCAGGACAAAATTGTTCAAAATTTTATTTAGTTCAATGACTTCTATGATGAACTTGGAATAACTTATAAATTTTCTACACCTAGAACTCCACAACAAAATGGAGTGGTTGAGAGGAAGAATAGAGTTTTAGTTGAAATGGCTAGAACAATGTTAATTGTTGCAAATCTTCCTCATAGGTTTTGGGTTGAAGCTGTAAACACTGCATGTTATTTAATCAATCATGTTTACATTCGTCTAATTCAAAGAAAACCTCTTATGAACTATGGAAAGGTAGAAGGACAAATATTACATATTTTCATTCCTTTGGCTATAAATGCTTTGTATTGAATAATGGAAAAGATAACCTTGATAAATTTGACAAGAAAAGTGATGGTGTATTTTTAGGCTATTCTTCTTCTACTAAAGCATATCAAATCTATAATAAGTAACCATACATAGTAGAAGAGTCGGTCCATGTAAAATTTGGTGAGACTAACTCTTCGCCGAGAGAGGTTGATAATGTAGATGATGAAAATGAGAGATTTGATTTTCTTGAAACATCAATTGAAGATCAGCAGGGATGTAAAGATTTACCACAAGTTGAGTCATCAAATCTACCTGAGGAAAACCTTCACAAAGAACAAGTAAGTGAAGGTGAGTTAATTGAGCCAATCCAGTCAATTCATACTCATAGATATCATCCATTAGAAGATATTATGGGAAATGTGTATGACAAAGTAAGAGCTTACTTCATAATGTCTATGGTAATTTTGCTTTCTTATATTACATTGAACCCAAAAGAATAAAAGATGTCATTTTAGATGAAAACTGAATCATAATAATGCAAAAAGAGCTAGATCAGTTTAAATGTAATAATTTGTGGACACTTGTGCCAAAACCAAGTGATCAATCTATTATTGGCACAAATGGATCTTTCAAAATAAAATTGATGAATCTGGGATTATTGTAAGAAATAAAGCATGTCTAGTAGCATAGGGATATTCTCAAAAAGAGGGAATAGATTATGATGAGATATTTGCACCTATTGCTACACTTGGGGTCATATGAATGTTACTTGCTTATGCATCATTCAAACAATTTTGATATTTCAAATGGACATAAAAAGTGAATTCTTAAATGTATATTTAAATGAAGAAGTGCATATCAAACAACCTCCATGCTTTGACGATCATAAACATCTAGACTATGTATTCAAACTCACAAAAGCATTGTATAGTCTTAAACAAGCTCCAAGAGCTTGGTGTGAAAGGCTGAGTGGATTTTTACTAAGTAAAAATTTTCAAAGAGGTAAAGTTGACACAACTATATTCATTAAGCATATTCATTCAGACATTCATGTTGTACAAATCTATGTGGATGATATCATTTTTGGTTCTAAAATGAACAATATTGCAAGAAATTTGAATATATGATGAATAGTGAATTTGAAATGAGTATGATGGGTGAACTAACATTTTTCTTTGGACTAGAGGTAAAATAATCTGATGAAGGTATTTTCATTTCATAATCAAAATACATCAAAGAAATATTAAAGAAATTCAAAATTGAAAACTTAAAATACATGCCTACCCCTATGAGTGCAAGCATCAAAATGGACAAAGACGAAAGTGGTAAAAGTATAAATCAAAGACTGTACAAGAGTATGGTTGGTTTAGTGCTATATTTAACTGCTAGTAGACCTAAAATTTTCTTTAGTGTGTGTATATGCTTGATTTTAGTCAAATCTAAAGGAGTCACACTTATCTATTGTTAAATGCATTTTTAAATATCTTGTGGAAACATCTCATTTAGGATTATGGTATCCTAAAGGATCATCATTTGATTTAGTTGGTTATTCTAATATCGACTATGTCAAATAAAAGGTATATAGAAAAAGTACTAGTGGAACATGTTAGTACCTAGGAAGTATGCTTGTATCTTGGTACTCTAGGAAAAAGGTACTGTTGCACTATCAACAGCTGAAGCTAAATATATAGCAGTAGCCACTTATTATGCTCAAATACTTTGGATGAAATAGTAGTTAAGTGACTATGACTTTAATGTGGAATGTGTGCCAATTAAATATGATAATATAAGCATAATAAATTTGACTAAAAATCTAGTATTACATTCATGCTCTAAACACATTGAAATAAGACATCACTTCATTAGGGATTATATTCAATTGAAAGATATTTCAGTTGAATTTATTCCAATGGAAGATCAACTGGCAAATATTTTCAGAAATTACTTCACACTAATAGAATTTTACAAATAAGAAGAGAGCTAGGCATAATTGATCCATTTGCATAATGAATAGCAAGCATAAAATAAAAGATATATTTGTTTGAATTTTATCTGTGTTGCAAATGTCAATGGATGATAAATGTTGACGGATTGTAAATGTCTTTAGAGCTAGCATCGTAACTTAAATACGCGATTTGCGTGAGATGGTTACTCTTGTTCTCCTTAAAGCTAGGGTTTCCATTTCTAAAAAACCCATTCTTCTCGTCTTGGCCTTCTCTCTTCCCCATTGCTTGTTTGGATATATTTAGGTCGATTCCTTCCATCCTTCTCCATAAACAACATGGTAATGTTCTGATTTTCATGTTTTCACTTTCAGTTTTTGATTTTCCTTCAAAAATCCATGGATTTGAAGTTTTTCTTCAAAATCCTTTCTCAATTCCTTGTATTTATCATGAGAAATCATTGCATGTTATCTAAATTAATTCATATCCATGAGTTGACGAAGGATTTTTGTAAAGCCCCTTCATTTACTCTGAAAATTCAAAAATTTGGGATATTTAGGGTTTTTGAATTCGCAAAAACCCTATTCTTTTTTCCTAATCTATTCATGTGATTCCTTATGTGGAATTTTCCAATTCCCTACATGACTATTGTGATGATTATTCAATTATGTGATGAGATGTTTTGTTTTTGTGTTGGACATCTCTTCAATTTTTGGGTTGAATCTTTGTTTTCATGTAAGATTCATCACTTTCTATCCATCATTATTCATATCCATGACTAAACTACATTTCTTCATCAAATGTCTATGAATGTCATGTTTGTTTTTTACAAACCCTATTTCTACAAAATTTCTTACTGTTCCATTGGCTATTGCACCTAAATGAATGTCTTTCAAGTTGGATTTATGATTATTCTATGATTAATGTAAGTAGACTTTACTTTGGTTGAAAAACATTGCAATGTAGATTGTTTTGTTGTTGTTGTGACAAATATACCTACCAAATGCAAATAAGTGTGTTGAGCTTTAGTCCTGTTATGAAATTACTTTTTTTCAAACCTTCTGTTCTGATTGTAATTAAGCCTTATCCTTTGATTTGCTTCAATATAAGTTGTGTCCTATCTTTTGATCTAAATCAACATGAGCCTTAAATTATAAAATCTTCATTTTCATTTTAGTCTTTCTGACAAAAAGTTGTTGTGTTAAAGAAGGCATCTTATGAGGAGAAAGGAAAGAGGAAGTTGGTGAATTCTTCTAATCCTAGACCTTCTCCTCCCAGAATAAGAAGAAGAACAAGAAAAATATTTATACAAGAATCCTCTAAAACACAAGGAAGACAAACTACTTAGAAAAATTCTATCAATGTTGATGAAGAATAACTTCCATTTCCTAAACCAACTCAAGAAGCAGAGCCTAGGACTCCAAGTGAACCTCCTATTCATACTTTTCCCAAACCAAAACATGGGAAAAGTCTACCTTCTAAAACCAAACCTTCTCCATTAACCAAAAAGTCTAAATACACTCCAAAGATAATTATTCCAAGAAGATACAATGCCAAAAAATGAGCTCCTACTCCACATCAAAAGAAACCTGCTTCTTTACCAAAGAAACAAGTCTCAGTGGACCCAACATTGAAGAGCTTTAGATCCAAGAAGGACAAGTTTGATTGCTACATAAATTTTGGGTGCAAGAACTATACACTAGGTAAGTTCTTGAATTATAAATTCTTTGAAGTTGAAGGGTTTCAATTTGTTGATTGGTTGAGAAAAAATTTGGTATTTTTGAGTTCTTATAGAAAAGTGATGATTTATGATGAATTGGTGAAGTTGTTTTATTTTTATCCATGTGAAGAAGAAGGAGAGGATGGTGTTTATGTTTATTCTTCTTATCTCCAAGGGAAGGAAATAAGCTTCACCGCTGAAGAGTTTGCATTGATCATGATAATTCCATATGTTTCAGCTAATAAAACATATGATCGAAAAGAAGTTGTTGAATATTTAATGGGAAAGGAGTCACTATCAAATAGGAAAGAAGGATTCATAAACAAAGAATTTTCTTTTTTGGAGTTCAAACTGATTCATCACATAGTGACCCATTGTTTATTCCCTAAGAATGGAGCACATGATGTACTGAGTATTCTTGAATGTGTTTTGATTTACTACATTATTTATAACTGGTGTATGATCTTGTGGATGCTATGTTATTGTACATGTTCACTCAGAAAGATAGAGCTAATGGACATCTTCCTTATGTCATGTATTTGACAAGACTATTTCAACACTTTGATATAGATCTTTCTGATGATGTTCCAACTTGTCCTTCAATTTACAATGAGATAAACATTGGAACACTCAGCGGATGAGAAATGTCAAGTATGATTTTGGTAAGTGGAGATTCATTTTAATTGTGCCTAGAGATAATGAAGATGAGATTCCTATTCAAGAAGATTATACAGTGAGAACTGAAGTTGAAGTTGAAGGAAATGATAAGGGTGAAGATGAGTTTTATGAAGATGTTCTGAGTAAGATCTAAATGAAGAGGAGGGTTCTCATGGAAAGAATAGGAAGGTTCCTTAGGCCAGAGATGATTCAGCAGCCACTATCTCAGATACTCAACACACTCTAGCCACATCCATTCCAGCTCCAACTCATCTCTTTCATACATCTACTTCTACATCTACACCTCATGTCATAACTACTTCAACTTCTCCTTTGCACGATTTTTTTACCATGCAGGCCTTAATTGCAGCTAGTTTGGGATTTCTCAAAGTTGACTTGCAAGCATACATATGGGAGCAAATCCACATGTCTACATCAGTTGATCAATTTAACTCCACAAAGAAAAAATCATCTCCTTCCAAATTATTCTAAAGTTTGAAGACCTAAGAACATTTTTCAAAAATTATCTCTCTTATCATTTTAAGGATTTGAAGCTCTTTAACTACCGTGTAACAAATTATTGCGTTAAGTTCCATAGTTTGACTCCTTGAATCAGAGTTGAAATTCACACCTTGTAACTTTCTATTCATATTGCTTATATCATTCTTCTTCATTCTCTATATTACTGCAATCCTATCTTTTTGCTTTTGACAAAAAGGGGGAGAAATTTAGATTTAGTTTGCATTGATAAATAAAAGAATAAGCATGTTGACAGGGAGGAATGTTATTTTAAGTTCATCCATAGTTGGTTTTGTCATAATCAAAAAGAGGGAGAATTGTTTGATTTATGTCTTCTTTTTTTATGATGAAAAAACTTAGAATGATGAACATACTTAGATGAAATATGCTTTACTATGTGTTTTGATTATTTAACACATCTTTGATGTGGAGTGGATTGATGTAAATGTAATGAAATGCATGTAATCTGGTTGTGTGAAGTGGTGGAAAGAGTGTAAACAAATTTTTGGAAACAGGTTAAGGATAGAAGACGTAAAGTGAAGAAATTCGTCAATGTTTTGTTCAGTAACCTCGACAAATCTATAGTCAGGGACATATCCGACGAAGTTGGATATTGGTGAACTTCAATGGATTCAAATCTGTCAAAGTTGGCTTTTGATGAACCTTGATGGATTAGGAGTCAGAGACATAACCGGCGAAATTAGACTTTGAAGAATTTTTCTATGAAGGAGAATGTCGAAGGTTTGTCATAAAATGTCAACCATTTTTTGATAAAATGTTGAGAATTTTGGCACCATTGTAGGCAATTACAAAGATTCAAAAATGAAGTAGTTTGACATTTTATTTAACCGCCTTTGAAAGATTATCTCCTAGCAGTTGAATATCTATATTGATGGGAGATGAGTTAAAGAAGTGTGTGTGGGAAAATAGAGAAGAAAATTCTTGTAGTGTGATCAAGAGATCAATATTATAAAGAGATTCTAATTTTGTTTCACAAGTGAATGAAGCATGGACAATCAGAAGCACTGAAGTTCACCGGGAGTTAAATTGGTTATAAGCCTTTCATTATTACATTCTTCATTGTGTTGATTGTAACTTGGTTTGGGTTATAAACTAAGACATAGTTGAATTATTACAGGTTATGTAAGTGATTCATCTATATTATTACCTAGAAGTGTAAGTGTAAAGAATAAAGTATCTGTACTACTAAAATTTTGGGATTAAATTAATTAGTGAAACCCAAGTCTTTGATTGTGACTTGGAGAGTGGAGTAGGTAGGTAGTACCGAACCACTATAACACCTGTGTTCTTAATTCATGAGTCATTGTCTTTATAATATATTCAATCGCTTCCATAAGAATGCGTTAGTTTAGCCATACTGTGCTAACAATAATAGGAATGAAAGAGAAATGTCAATCATATATTTAAGGTGTGAGTAAGGGACAAGAAGTACTTAGGAATAAAATGCTATTCATATGAATGGATATGATATTGTACAGATGATATTATATGGAAAGAAGGTGATAGTGCTATGATAGAACAATGATGACTTAGAGTTGATGATATGTAATTATTATGATTATAGTAGCATAGTGAAGCGTGGCTTACATGCATCTTGTTTTAATGTTTTAATTGTTGTTGTTTCATAGGGCATGTGAATATGAGATGATGAAACTATGAAGTGTATGGATGATTGTTGAAAATGGAAATTAATTTTATTTATTTGATTAGTTGTAATGAAGCATGGAATTCCTTTGGTAAAATAGTATGTGAATTTTGATGGCTATTTGGTTACTTTGATTGGACATGACATGCTATGGCATAAGATTTGGGCAAAATAACCCCAAAATATTTGTTTTGTTGAAATATGAATTTAACTTAAAATGAAAGAACTCTATAATGAATGGTATGTTAGAAATCTGAGACGTCCCAAATGAAGTTATGATTATGAGTCATTAGCATGAAAGATAGGATGTTTATGTCCTATTGAAATAACTTCGCTTGTGACCCTTTTGATTGAATAGATCATTTTTGAGAAGAATTGGCATAGTTTTGTATGTTGATTGACATGACTATAATTATAAGTCTAGGTTAATTGATATACGCATTTGGTTAAAGCTCATACTTTGGTTTATTGATGTAATTTAGTATGAGCTTTGTTGGGTCCTATAAGCTTGGCTTAACCTAAGAGGGGAGGGATGAATTGGGTTTATAAAAATTTCTTGCTTAACCCCTATATGATTACTTTCCCTCCTTTTTATGCTTATATGCAAGTTATAATGAAATAAGTAATAAAGTAGTTAAATGCAAGAAAGTAAAGCAATCACACATGAATAGCACATAATAATTTTCATAGTGGTTCGAGCAACCTTCCTTACACCACTCTTCCAAGAACACTCCTCTCCATGCCTTAGGTTTCGCTATCTCTCTATAATGCAATTACACAAGTGCTCCTCGCACTCTTCTAGATTCCAGCTCTAGGGGGCATAAACTTAGCAATTGATTATGAGAACAATCTCTCCAAAAATCAACTTGCTCTTCTTAATTCTAGTTCAAGGGGGCATAAACTTAACAATTGATTATGAGAACAATTTCTCCAACAATTGACTTACTCTTCTTGATTCATTTCTAACAACTCAAGATATGCACAAATGAAAGAAAGAGATGATTACACTTTGAACGTGCTTCTTGTTGAGTGCTGGGAAGAAGTGATTTGAGTAGCTCTTTTTGGTGTTGAGAATCTTCCCTTTGTGTTGTAAAAGAAGGCCTTGAATGAATATTGTGAAGTTGAAATCTCTTCTATGAGTATGAAGAGGGTTTAGCTCTTGGCCTTGGGTTGCTTGAGAATGAAAAGATTAAAGCTCAAAAGGATTTTTAAAATGAATACCACAACTACTTAGTAACATCCCTCCATTTCCCCTTAAATGGATCTTTCAAAATCATGGTCGTTGGAGTTGATTTGACGGAGCAACATTCTAATTTTCGACCATTGGGGATCAATAGGCGTTATGGCGGGCACCTAGGCCAAGCGGCAGTGTGCCAGGCGATATGGCAGGCGGCTAGGCCATGCGGTTGTGTTGACTTCTGGCTTTTCATCCAAATGCACCTTGCTACCACCTGGCAGGCGGTATGGCAGGTGGCTGCCATACTGGCTGGACTCCCAGTCAATAGTCACAGGTGGCTGGGGATGTGCCAGGCAGTTTGCTTTTTACACTTTGCTTCTTGAGTCATTTGACTGTTCATTAGCAGGCAGTATGTGCTAACGTCCTCCACTTGTGTTTTTGCATTTTGTCACTTTTTGAAACTTTGACATTTTTCATTACAAATTATAATAAATTTGTCCACATATAATTTGCATAGGTTTATAAACATGTATATAAAATTTGAATCATGTTTTTGTATTTACAAAAACTCTTTCAAGCTTACATTCATTGGAATATAGAAATGATATTTCTCTAAGTCACATAATTTTATAAATATTGATCCAATGTCGCATAATATGATAAGCCAAGTTAATTACAATATGGATCATAGTGATTTTCTTCATTTTCTGATTACTTGCAAATATGCTTGAATATTGATTACTCAATTAAAATACATACTCTTCAAGCATACTTGACTATATTTCAAGCTTTCTAGATTATCAACATCACTATCATATATCAAGTCTAAAATAAGTTTTGCTGTTATCAAAAACATCCACATAATCCTAACAATCTCTCTCATTTTGATGATGACAAAACTTAAAGACTTGAGTTATTTAAAGAATATGCTAATGATCCATTTGCAATTGGAAACTCCCCCTATCTAATTGAAATATGTAATCCTATGGAGTTTGACATTTTATCATAAACAAATGTCATGATATATATGTTGTTACTACCCTTTAGATGTAAGTCATTACAAGCTTCCTTTCTTCCAAACAAGTCTTTCTATATTTTCTCCCCCTTTTTATCGGTAGCAAAAGGAAATTTCAATGGGAGAGAAAGTCTTTAACTAGGGAAACATTCAACCATTAGATAAACCTTCGTTGAAAGCTAATTACTAGAAGAAAAATTATAAAGGTAATGCATAACCATATAAGGCTTATATAATGATCTCAATCATTCCCAATTCTCTTCTAATAGTGTAAAAATTTTCTGGTGATAATGGTTTTGTGAAAATGTCTGCAAGTTGAGTATTAATAGGCACATAGTCTAAACAAATGTCATGTTTTTCTACATAATCTCTTACAAAATGATATCTAATTTCAATATGCTTTGTGCGATAGTGTAAAATAGGATTTTTTGTTAAACATATAGCACTTGTATTATCACACCTTATTGGAATATTCCTATAATGCAAATTATAATCCAAAAGTTGTTATTTCATCCAAAGTAATTGTGCACAACAACTTCCAACTGCGATATACTCAGCTTCTGCATTAGAAAAAGCAACACTAGTTTGCTTTCTAAAAAACCATGAAACTAAATTATTTCCTAGAAATTGACATGTTCCACTGATGCTTCTCTTGTCAACTTTGTATCTTTCAAAGTTAGCATCTGAATATCCAATTAATTCAAAACCAGATCCTCTTGGATATTATAGCCCTAGACTTAGGGTTTCAACTAGATAATTAGAAATTTATTTAATTGTTGCCAAGAGTGACTCTCTTGGGCTAGACTGAAATCTAGCAGATAAACATATGCTAAATAATATATCAGGCCTAGATGCAGTTAAGTATAACAAGGAATCGATCATACTATGATACAATTTTTGATCAACAAGTTTACCCTTCTCCTCTTTATCTAATCCTATTGAGGTGCTCATTAGAGTATTTACAGCTTTCACTTCTTCCATCTTGAACTTCTTGAGCATGTCTCTTGTATCCTTGGATTGACAAATGTAGTTTCCATCATCTTTTTGTAATTTACAATCCAAGGAAATAGTTTAGCTCACCCATCATGTTCATTTCAAATTCAGCCTGCATAATTCTAGAAAAATCTTGGCAAAGAACTTCATTAGTAGCACCAAAATTAATATCATTTACAGAAATTTGAACTATCAAGATATCCATGCCAACATTCTTAATGAATAATGTAGTATCAACTTTTCCTCTTTTGAACTGATGATCATTAAAAAACTTACTTAATCTTTCATACCAAGCTCTTGAGCTTGCCTTAGTCCATATAGTGCTTTAATACATTTACAATGTGGTTTTGTTGATCATTAAACTCAAAAGTAGGAGGTTGTTCTACATATACCTCCTCATTTAGATACCCATTTAGGAATGTATTTTTCACATCTATTTGAAATAGCTTAAAATTCTTATAGGATGCAAATGCGAGTAACATCCTTATGGCTTCTAATCTTACTACAAGGGCATAAGATTCCTTAAAATCAATTCCCTCTTCTTGGGAATACCCCTTAGCAAATAATCTTGCCTTATTTCTAACCAATTTGTTTCTAAAAACGCATTTGGTTCCAATTAGTTCCACATGCTTGTGTCTTGGAACTAGTTCCCAAACTTTGTTTCTCTCAAATTGATTTAGCTCTTCTTTCATTACTATTATCCAATTTTCATCATCAAGAGCTTGATTAGTGCAAGTTCTATGTTTGAAATAAATGCAAAGTTTTCATAAATGTTTTGCATGGATTTTCTTGTCCTAACTCCATCATATATGTCACCTATGACTTGATCTCTAGGATGGGCAGATATGAATTTTAAATCAGTGTGGTGTTGGTAAGGAACATTACCTTCACTTACCTTTTTTTTAGATTCTAAATTTTGATTATCATTTTGCATTGAAGTTCCTTCTCCACCTTGCTTTTCCAGTTGCAGCCTTTTCATCCTTTTTGTGATTTCATCTGCATCACTATCAGTCTCCTTTCCTGGGGTTAATCTAGTCTAATTAAAAATTACATGCATAGATTCTTCTATAATTTGAGTTTTCTTATTGAAAACTCTAAAAGCTCTACTATTATAAGAGTAGCCAAGAAATGTAGCCTCATCACTCTTTGGATCAAACTTTCTAAGATTATCCTTACCATTGTTTAGTATATAACACAAACACCCAAAGGAATGAAAATATGAAATGTTTGGTTTTCTTCCTTTCCAAAGCTCATAATGAGTTTTTTGTAGAATTGCTCTAATGGTAACTCTGTTTAGTACATGGTATGCTGTGTTAACTGCTTCTCCCCAAAATATCCTAGACAATTTGCTCTCATTTAATATAGTTCTTACCATTTCTTGTATTGTCTTATTCTTTCTTTTTACTACTCCATTTTGTTGTGGAGTTCTAGGAGATGGGAAGATATGGTGAATTTTTTTCTTCACAATAATCAATAAACTTTCTATTTTCAAATTCACCACAATGGTCACTTCGAATTGAGATAATTGAGAGCTGCTTCTCATTTTGAAGAAGCTTTGAAAAAGTAAAGAACATGGAAAATGCTTCATCTTTGCTTGTTAATAGGATTACCCATGTAAATTCGGTGTTGTCATCTATGATGACATACACATATCTTTTCCCTCCAAGGTTAATTATGTCGGATGGTCCAAACAGATCCATATATAATAACTCTAGTGGTCTTAATGTCGATACTTCATTTTTAGAGAAAAAAGAGGTTTTGGTTTGTTTAGAAATTTGACAAGCTTTGTAAATTTGATTTTTATCATACCTCATATTGGGTAGACCATTTACTAAATTTTTCTTCCTTAAAGATTTGATATTTGACATATTAATATGTCCCATTCTTTTATGCCACAACCATGGGTTATCAGTCATAGCAATTTGACATTTTCCTACAATTTCATCTAGATGGGCTAGATATACATTTCCATGCCTTTTTCCACTAAACAATAAGCTATTATCAACATCTAATACATTACATGTGGATGATTCAAACACAACTTTATTACCTTTATCATATAATTGGCTAATGCTAAGTAAGTTATGTTTGAGACCATCAATATATAATACGCATGAATCATATAAACTAAGGATTTTACCTATACCTTTGATGAATCATTTACCATTATTGTCAAATGTAACTATCCCCCAATTTATTGGTTTCAACTCCTTAAAGAGGTCTTTGTCCCCGGTCATGTGTCTTGAGCATCTGCTATCCATGATCCAAGTGTTTCTCATTGTGGCTTTAAGACTTACCTGTAATTATAAATAGAGAACATTCTACTTACCACTTTGGTACCCAAGATATGGGTCCATTTATGTTAGTGATAAATGTGCATTTTTCTTAGATTTCCGTTCTAGTTTAGCACCTCTTCTTTGCAAATTTTTAGCATAACAATCATGCAATTTATGTCCTTTTATGTCATAAAAGTAACACTTACTGGGAGTTTCTTTTGGTGCTTGATATGTCATTGGTTTTCTCACCCAAGAATGTTTTATGAACCTTCTAATGTTATGACAGTTTCTTCTTTCTTCAATAAAGTTCATACCCTTGGTCCATTCACAGAATTTTGTGATTTTTTGTGATTCCTCACAACTCGATTGTTTACACCCAAGTCCTCTTGTACTCTTTTGTCTAATCATACATAAGAATTTAGTCATCGATTCTCCTAGATTGGAGAACTTTTTCAATATACTATTTGATGTTTTTATCTCCTTTTTCAAGACACCAATTTCTTTTTGTAGAAATAGATTTTTCTCTACAAGAATAATATTTACTTTGATAGTAGTGTCAAAATGTCTCTTCTTTTGGGTGAATTTTTGTCCATGAATTTCAAATTCATTGAAGAGAGAATTGTATGATTGCTGTAATTCATCAAACTTATTGCATTTGCTAGAATTACTGATGGAGCATGAAGAATCAGAGGAATAAGAATAGCAAGAATTTACCTCAGTTTCCATTTTGTTTGTACATTGTTCTTTGGTAGAAATATAGCTTGTGGAGTCATTTTATGTATGAGTCATGCAACAAATTCTTGCTAGATTTCCCATTTCCTTGTCATCTCCTCCACTTGAGCTTATACCTAAGGAATCCTCATCATTTACATACATTCCCCTTGCTTGGTTCTTGGATGGTTTTCTAGTTTGTTTTTCTTTTCTATCTTCTTTCTCATTTAAGTCAACTTTTTCTTTATTTGGACATATTGCAATTATGCGTCCAAATCCACGACACTTGTAACATTAAGGCAAGTTTATTCTTCTTTCTCTTCTTTACTTGTCTTCTCATTTGAATTATTTTCTTGAAATATTGGCTTTATTACTTCTTACAGATTTCCTGAAATTCCTAGCAAGCATAGCAACTTCATCTTCAATTTGTGAATTCGACTCGCTGTTGCTTTCCTTTATTGCTTTTAGAGCCATTATTCTCTTTTGCTTCATAGGTTCTTCTCTTTTACTTTTGATCAACTCATGAGACATCAAGGAGCTAATAAGGTCATCAACTTTGAGCTCATTTAAGTCCTTTGCTTCCTAAATTATTGTGATCTTTTGATTCTAGGACTTGGGCAATGCTCTCAAGATCTTCATAACCTATTCAGAATTAAAAATTTCTTTCTCTAATCCTTTGAGAGCATTAGTGATTTTTTAAAAATGTGCATACATTTTTGAAATACTTTCTCCTTCTTTCATCATAAACTTTTCTAATTATCCATAACTATGTTCCTCCTAGTTCCTTTGACTTGGGAAGAACCTTTATAGATTAACACTAGTTTGTTCCAGATATCTTTTGTAGTAGTGCATGATGAAACTTTATCAAACTCACTTGCAGATAAGGCACAAAATAACGAACTCATTGCTTTAGCATTGTTTTGAACATTTAATATTTCTTATTTGCTCCAAGCTTCAATTTTAGTTTTAGGAAGGGTTATTCCTACTACTATGGCTTTCCAAGAATCCATGTCACTAGCCATAATGAATTGATTCATTCTTAATTTCCTATATATAAAGTTTGTTCCATTGAATAAGGGTGGCTGGGTAGAAGATTGCCCCTCGGCAAATATATGTGTAGAGGATGATGATGGGTTTGCCATTTTAGATCTCTACAAGTAGGCTTATAGCCTGCTCTGATACCGCTTTTTGGGTCTCATAAGCTTGGCTTAACCCAAGAGGGGAGAGGTGAATTGGGTTTATAAACATTTCTTACTTAACCCTTATTTGATTACTTTCCCTCCTTTTTATACTTATGTGCAAGTTATAATGAAATAAGTAATGAAGTAGTTAAATGCAAGAAAGTCAAGCAATCACACATGAATAACATACAATAATTTTTATAGTGGTTCGAGTAACCTTCCCTACTCCACTCTTCCAAGAATACTCCTCTCTATGCCTTGGGTTTCACAATTTCTCTATAATGGAATTACATAAGTGCTCCTCGCACTCTTCTAGATTCCAGCTCTAGGGTGCATAAACTTAGCAATCAATTATGAGAACAATCTCTCCAACAATCAACTTGCTCTTTTTGATTCTAGCTCAAGGGGGCATAAATATAACAATCATTTATGAGAACAATTTCTCCAACAATTGACTTACTTTTCTTGATTCATTTCTAACAACTCAAGATATACACAAATGAAAGAAAGAGATGATTACACTTTGAACATGCTTCTTGTTGAGCATTGGGAAGAAGTGATTTGAGCAGCTCTTTTCAGTGTTGAGAATCTTTCCTTTGTGTTGTAGAAGAAGGCTTTGAATGGATATTGCAAAGTTGAAAGCTCTTGTGTGAGTATGAAGAGGGTTTTAGCTCTTGGCCTTGGGTTGCTTGAGAATGAAAAGATTAAAGCCCAAAAAGATCTTGAAAATGAATACCACAACTACTTAGAAATGTCCCTCCATTTTCCCTTAAATAGATCTTTCAAAATCTTGGTCGTTGGAGTTGATTGATGGAGCAACATTCAATTTTTCGACCATTGGTGGTTGACAGGTGGTATGGCAAGCATCTGGGCCAAGTGGCTGTGCTCCAGGCGATATGGCAGACGGTTGGGCCATGTGGCTTTGGTCGATTTCTAGCTTTTCTTCCAAATGCACCTTGCTACCTCTTGGTAGGCGGTATGACAAGTGGCTGTCATACCAGCTGTGCTCCCAATCAGTAGGCACAAGTGGCTAGGGACATGCGTGGTGGTTTGCTTTCTAACATTTGCTTCTTGAGTCATCCGAGTATTCATTGGCAGGCGGTATGCCAAGCGGTTGCGCCAAGTAGTTGGCATCCTCCACCTATTTTTGCATTTTATCACTTTTTGAAACTTTGACATCTTTCATTACAAATTAAAATACATTTGTCTACATATAATTTGGATAAGTTTAGAAACATGGATATAAAATTTGAATTATGTTTTTATATTTAGAAAGACAGTTTCAAGCTTACATTCTTTGGAATATAAAAATGATATTTCTCTAAGGCACATAATTTTATAAATATGATCCAATGTAGCACAATATGATAAGCCAAGTTGATTGCAATATGGATCATAGTGATTTTCTTCATTTTCTGATAACTTGCAAATATGCTTGCACATTGCTTACTCAATTAAAATACATACTCTTCAAGCATACTTGACTATATTTCAAGCTTTCTAAATTATCAACATCATTATCATATATCAAGTCTAAAGTAAGTTTTGTTGTTATCAAAATCATGCACATAATCCTAACAAGTTTGAGTTTAGCAATTTGATTAAAAATTTGAGGCATGCATGGATTAGAATGCATGCCTGGATTTGGATATTGGTTGGAATATAATTGTTATGTAATTGACTTTGATGATTGGACTACTTTGATTAAAGTATATGCTTGATGCAACATTGTGTATATGTAAGGTGAAATTGTATGATATGCCCCATGTGGCATTTGTGCTAGTGTGATGGTAGAATAATTGGATGTTGTATGGTGCTAGGATGGCATAAAAATATGAATGTTGTGGAAGCTTGGTTTTGTTTAGGTTTGGCTATTTGAATAAGGTTTAGGGTTTGATTATTTGGTGAGTTTTGGATATTTAGTTATTTGATTGGGGCTTGGACGCATGATTGAGGTTCATGCTTTTATTTGGATGCCTCTTGGAACAGTATTGATAGGTATTTGAGATTTAGATGCTTGCTAGAATATTATTTATGTAAATTTGGGTTTGAATGCCTATTAGGATGGCTACGTTAGATATTTGGAATCTTGCCCATAATATGACTTTATTGGATTATGCCACCTATAAAGGCGAAGCCTCCTGATCAGCCTATTGTGTGAGACTCCTTTGCTTATTTAGTAGATGTGAATGGAGAACTTGCAATTTGTGAGTTTCAATGAAGGTAGAATGCCATGTAATCATGGATTCCGCAACATTTATACCCGAATTGCAAGGATGGACCAGAACACAATGAAGTTTTAAGAGAGTTAGTCCACTTGGTTAGTGGTCAAGTCCACTTTGATTGATGACTAAGGCCATTTGGTTTGTGGCTATGACCACTTTGTTTGTGGCTGAGTCCACTTGGTTGGTAGCCTCTTGAGTATGGTATTGGCTATTGGCAGGCAATGCATGACTAAAAATTTGGTATGGATACTGAGATAGAGATGTTAATAATCCACAAATGAGTAGTGTTAATTGGATTTGAATAGTCTCAGAAATTTTTTATTGTTTTATTGGCACCATGATAGTAGTTCCATTTGTGTGTAATTATGAACTCCCTAAATTGGATATTTGATTAACATTTAGTACCATTGATGGATTTTATCGATATGATTGATTGTTGTAAAAGATAAAATGGCCATGTATTGTTAAATGAATTGGTATGTACATTATTACTAAGAATGATCAATTATAATATTTATGTGCATTGGTTAACAAGGGATTGTATTATGGTTGAACTAAATTATTATGATTAGATAATGATAATATCTTTCTAAATCATTAAAAATAATCTGATTTGGATATCGAAAGTGGAAGTTATGATCAATACACCAAAACTGCTTCATATGGGTGAAAAATATGAAAAATTATCACTTTATTTAAATGTTTGACATATATGGGGGCTAATTTGGAAAACATATTTAACATCAGAGTTGTATCCCTTGAAGTTATCTTCCAATGCCTCATAAATCAAGTAATTTGGACATCCTATGTAAAAGTTATATTTAAATTATTATGCTATGTTGGCACAAAAATTCCATGCTGCTGCATAGTTTTAGAAGAGCCAAATTTTGGGCATCTAGCAGGTTTGTGTCACAGTACAGGCTTTCCATGCCGAAGCATAGCAATTCCATGCCATGGTATAGGAATCCCATGCCATGCATGGATTCAGAAAGGCCATTTTTTGGGCATCCACCGAGTTTGTACCGCGACATAGAAATTCCATGCCACAACATAGCTTCTATAGTGTGCCAGAGCTATAGAAAAATTGACTTTTTAAACCCATTCTATCCCATTTTTCTTATTTTCACATTTCATTTTATTTCCCATGCCTTAGCTCTTATACCCAACCACTCTAAACTTGGATTTTTGCCCATTTTGCTAAGGAAACAAGTTGATTCAGGTATGTAATCCATTCACACATGCATCCTAGCCAAAATTTTATCTTTTCGAATAATGTGAAAAGATGAAAACTTGGTTTTCTTGAACCCTATGAAGGCTATGGAGAATTTTGGTGTGGATTTTCTGTAAGGCCCTGGAAAGTTTTACAAATGTAAATTTTTGTTATTGTAAAGTTTTGCTAATTTTGCCGGGTCGATAGGTTGTATAATTAAAGTTTT
>JAYJMB010084276.1:0-21320 GCA_036873735.1 Pouteria campechiana | reverse complement strand
CTAAGTATGTAATTAAGTTTGGTCACTTGGTTAAGAATTGAAGATTTTTTTAGATAAATGTGATGATGTGATAAACTCTAAATGTCACAAGAGGTATAGTATTGGGTTGATAAATGCATGAAAGTATTATAATCTGAGTATGGCTTGCATAATTGCCCCTATATATGATATTAGATTGTAGTAAATTGGGTTTGGACACCTATCAAGATGGTCATTTGGTTATTGGGATCCCGCCTTTGTTAGGGCTTTGTTATGGATATTGCCTTCTTGGTGAAGAGATTTGATCTACCTATTGTTTGGGAGTCTCCTCTGATTACTTAATAGGTGTAAATGGGAAACCTATGACCCCTGAGATGCAGTGAGGGTGGGATATTTTAAGTCTCATAACACTCATAGCCAGGGTAGTGGGAAAAACTCGAATACACCAAAGTTGTAAGAAAGATGAGTCTATTTGAGTGTGATATTGCGCATTTGGTTTGGTTTATGGCCTCCCGAATATGGTGCTGATTGTTTGTGGGCAAATTACTTTGAATGATTGAAAATGAAAGGATTGCATTAAAAAGAAAGTGAGTTTCATTGTGAATAGATACAATCAAATATAGTAGACATCGTAGTGGATTTGAATGAGTAATTTTGTCATTAATTGTATTTAATTCATGATGGTATAGTTCAGTATAGTTTGGTTTTGAACATATGAATCTTATTACATTTTATGACTTAATTATTGATTTAAATTATGCTTTTTTACTAAGTTACTCCAACTCACTATATTTTATTATGTTTTAGTTGACAATCTAGAAGATGGAGCCCAACGAGGGGTTGGAGCTCAGGAGAAGTATAAACCATGATAACTAGAAACTTTTATCTTTTTGATAAATATTTTGGAATGTATATAAAGTATGATTAATTCAGTATTTTAATGGAGTAAATCATGTAAATTTAACTATGTGGAGTGTTTTTAGCTGCATGTCATTTTTTAATTAGATGCGAGAATGATTTCCATACACTTTATCTTTATAGTGCAACTATAATTCTAGGCATCTGTGGGTATTTCTAAATGTATATACAGGTGTAAGTGGGTAAGTTCAAGGGAGACTCTAGCCGAGAGTCCTCCTGTTCCTACCCAAGTAATGCCTCAGAAAGCGGGGCATTACAAAAGCCAACTTGAGACAAGCTAAAGAACTTTGGACAAATACCGGACAAGACAACTGGACAAATCTTCATATGAGTAGAGAATAATAACTTTAGAAAAAGTGAATTAGCTAAAGACAGAAAGAAATTGAAATGAAGCATTCTTCTTTCTGTCTGCAGTTCTATTCTCATAGGTTGTGTGCCTTCAACAACGCCTCTCTTCTTTCCTCAAAAGGAATGAATTTAAAAGACCTTCTCTATAGCGTTGCAGACTTTCCAACTGATACAAATTAATTAGAAGACAACTTTTCTCAATGGGAGATAATCAGAAGGTCTTCTTCATTTAATGAAAGTCATCTATCAAAACGGAATACAAGATGATATAAAGGTGGCACAAATACAAAAAGAAGAATAGAGGAGAATGATGTTAAAAAGAGAAAAAGTGCATTAATGAGCATCTACTCTCAAGAAAAATTCTCTTCCTCTATGATATTCAATCTCCATCGTGCTTAATGGAAAATCCTATGCTTAACGTCACATCATCATCAAGTCTATGGAGTTATATATCCTTTGCTCTTCACTAAATATCTATTCCATCTATATTTCATTAGTGTACAAATCAACCTAGCAAAGAGGCAACTTATTATACAATTGCCCTATAGCTTATCAGCCCTAACAAGTGGAGAGACTTGTTGTGCATATGTTTGTTGGTGATCTTGGAAATCAACATGTTGGTGGTGAGCTCATGAAAACCATCATTGTATAAGTTTACTAGTGATCTTGGAAACCAGTGAGTTTCTGGTGAGCTCAAAAAACTAATGTGTGAGTTTGTTAGTAAGCTCGTGGAAAACCAATCTATGTTAATGGAACCTGAGTTCAGCAAGGGAAGCTTACTCAAAGAGTAGAGTGAGTTGGGCTGAATCACTATAAAATCTCTAGTATCTTGTGCTGCTTAATTTGACTTTCATTCCTTCTTACATTTGGCAATAATTTTTAATTGCTCAATTCACCCCTCTCCCGTTGATCTATATACCTTATGGGACTAGCAGTATTGATACAACATGATATGTTTTATGTCTACATGGCATAATTATAATATGTTATGCCCAAATGGCATAGTTATGATATAAAATGTTTGTATGGCTATCATGGTATGAGTTGTTAGAGTGACTATACATGATATACTATCTTGATTTGTGATATATAAATATAACATAATAGTGTAGAATGTTATGTTGGCATAATGAGGACTTGAGCCTCATGAGTATATTCTCATGATTGCATTGTATTGTATTGATTCATATTTTGGTTTCAAACATGTTATTTCAATTTGCATACTATTTTCTATTCAGCCTACTTATTGAGTTTCCCTGGACTCACCCCTTTATTATAATATTTTTTAGCTAGCAAGTAAAACAATGGAGCCCAACTGTGGGCTGGAGCTTGTAAGCAAGATTTGAAGATATTTTCTTAGTGGTATGATGAATTGGGATTTTAATCCCATAATAATTTATATGATTTTAATTAAAAGATTTTAAATGAGGTACAATGAGATGTATTGGCATGTTGTAGTAATGTATATGTAGATAAATTTTCTATTAGTTCAGTGTTGTTGGTTCCATCCTAGGGTAGCTCAAGAGGGGGATTGAATTGAGCTTTTAAAATCTTGGCCAATATACAACCAAAGTGCTATAATAATTAAGAAATGAATCACATAGCACAGTACACACAAGTATTTTATAAAGTTTTTGCCCAAAACATGACACATACTCCTCTCTCTAAGTTAGCCTCACTCACTGTACTCAAGTTCCACTAATCACCAGTTGGTTTTCTCAAGCTTACCAACAATCTCTTACACAAGTTGGCTTTCCAAAAGCTTACTACCAAACTTATACAAAGGTTAGTTTTCCAAAGGCTCACTAACAAACCTATACAAAGGTTGGTTTTTTAAAAGATCACCAAAAAATTTATCCTAATTGGTTTCCAATGCTAACCAACAAACTTATCCAAAGGTTAGTTTTCCAAAAGCTCACCAACAAAATTGTACATGCTCTTATTTTTCTTCTCTTTCTTTTCTCAAAAATATCTCAATCTTATAACTTCTTATAGTTGAATTTGAATTCTGTCTGTTGGAGAAGATGATGTCCATTTAATGCAAGTGAATCGATAAGATTTTCTCTCCGTTGAAGTTGTCTCATGGGTTTTCATGTCTAAGATCTGTTGAGCCATGTTTGAGTTCAGTTTCCATGTCTATAATTAAACTTTTGGACTTATTTAACTTGTTTAGCTTGAAACTGACTATTTTACCCATGTTTTAAAATGAACCGTCATGTCTGGGTTTGAATAGGCATGTCCAAAATTAAAATTTTGGACTTGGACTAGTGCTTGGCTTATAACTGACTTGTTTCTTTTATGTTTGGAAATGATTCGCTATATCTGGATTTGAGTGGTCATGTCTAAATTTATAATTTCAAACTTGGATGAACCATTCAATTTACAACACCATATTTGGTCATTTATTAAAGTGAATTGCCATTGCTTGAAACGATCTCCATGTTTGTAATTAAGATTTCAAACTTGGACTAATACTTGTTGCATTTTGGTCACATGGCTTGATCCTGGTTATATCCGGATTGAGTTTTTTTTATGTTTGAGAATGGTTTTACACTTACAACTTCTTGGCTTCTTGTTTAGCATTGTTTGAGTCCTGTTCTATATCTGGAATTGGTTATGTGATGTCCGAACATGCTTCTTCGGTGTCTATTTCTTTGCTCGAGTTCAAAACTTAGAGTTTTTCTTTGTTTGAGATCTTGATTCTTGTCTTACTTTGAGCACAAGTCTAAATAACTTTGGTAGTGTTTTTGAGGCATGTTTAGGAGTTGTTTCACACACTGCTTTTTCAAAGTTTCAGTGTCATTATTTTCTATTTAAGCATTTATGTTTTCTTCTACATGTACTTGTGGATCTTGTCTATGATGTAGTCTCGTATGCACTGTCCACTTATGCTATTTCCCTGCTATATTATTTGTTACTTCGGACTTAGGAAATAATGATCAGTATCTTTAACTTTCACTCATGTGTTTTTTCTCATCATCAAAACTTAGCTAGTTAAATATGTTCATCATCAAAATCCAGCCTAGTAAAGAGGTTTAGTTCAACAAGTGTGTCTATTGCCACCACAATGCAACTAAAATTCTAGGCAGCTATGGGTGTATTTATGGGAAGTTATGTGTGTATTTTATAAATTATGTTATTGCTTTATAGTTATTGAACTTATAGTTTTATATGATAAACAATTACACAGGTATAGATCTTTATATTTCAGAGTAGATTTTGTCAGATTTTTGGCAGAATAATTCCCTTATAAATAGAAAAATTATAGAGTAATGTGAAAATGCATAGGCCCCTAGGTGCAGTGTGACAAAATGGTACCATATGCTTCTCCGATACCAAAACAGTATGATATGTGATAAGTCCTAGACTCGTGATAGCAATGGCAAGGAGTTATGAAATGACATGGTCAATAAAAGCCAAGGAATCTTTTTGGCTTATGAGGGAAAGCACTTAAGGCCCTAAATGATACTAATATGAAATGAATCTAATAATTCTTTGATGATAGTGCTTTGATAACATAATTATGATTTTAATAAACATTTACATAGGTGGCATATATTTGTTATAATCACGGTGGTGCCTATAGGCACCATATTTGAATGTTTGAATCTTATTTCTTACAATGTATGTGAACTTTTTTGAGCCAAACCTCTTTATAAGGCTTGATTTTGATGATGAACATATTTAACCAGCTAAGTTTTGATGATGAGCAAAAACACTTGAGTGAAAGTTTAAGATACTGATCATTATTTCCCAAGTGTGTGGTAACAAACAATATATCAGGGAAATAGCATAAGTGGACAATGCATACAAGATTACATCAGAGACAAGATCCACAAATATATGAAGAAGAAAACGTAAATGCTCAAATAAGAAAGAATGACACTAAAACATTAAAAAAAGTGTGTGAAATAACCCCTAGACATGCCTCAAAACACTATCAAGGTAATTCATACTTGTGCTTAAAGTTAGACAAAAATCAAGGCTTCAAAATAAAGAAAAATCTAAGTTTCACACTCAAGCAAAGAAACAGGCACTAAAGAAGCAAGTTTGGACATCACATAAATAATTCAAGACATGGAATAAGACCTGAACATTACTAAACAATAAGTCAAGACATTGGAACTATAAAGCCATTATCAGACATAAAATCTAGACACAAAAACTATTAAAGACTAAAGAGAAAAGCCAAATGTTTAGAAATCCAAGTTTGAAAATCCTATGTGCTAAATCCCAAACGTAGCCACAGTTGAAGATGCAAGTTCAAAATATTAACCTTGGACATGATAAACTAAATTCCGAAAATAGCCAGGATCAAGTCATGTGAACAAATGTGGTTAGCGCTAGTCCAAATCTGATATCTTAATTATAGACATGGAGATCAATTCTGGACTTGGCGATTCATTTTAAGACATGATCGAATATGGTGTTGTAAGTTGAATGGTTCATCCAAGTCTGAAATATTAATTTCAAACATGGACACTCAAATATAGACATGGTGAATGTAACGACCCACCCTCCTAGGGCCATTATTCTCTTTTACACTGTAAATCCACTATAATTTACACAAAAACTTTCTCACTTCTAGGGTGGGTTTCTTTGATAGCATTTTCTAATTTATCAAATTTTTACAGAAAATTGAATAGAGCCTCCCCTAAAATGGGGCTGTCCACCTAGGGTACAAACATTCAACAATCAGTATAATACAACATTCAATTAAAATTCATAAATAAAAATTTAAAACACTCCATAATTCCTCTATTCATCCATACAATACCCCTAACTCCATAGGTTCCTCCCAGGACCTGTATTAGACCATGATGGCATTACACCCTAGGAGAAACATATCATAATATCATCATATTATACATTGTCAACTACACATGCAAGTACTTTACTTTATATATCCTTTGAATTCTTTAAACTACAATTAAACTATTACATTATGAATTACAATTACCTACCAATATAAAATGGGATTCCAATCCCATTATACAATCATATCATCCAAAGATCATCAGTCTCTCTCTCATACATCCTTTATTTGACCTGTTAACTAAAAAATTTATGAAAGGAGGCATGAGTCCAGGCCACTCAATAAGTAGGCACAATTAATAAACAATAATAATAAATTATGATTAATGCTCATGTTCTAACCTAGAACATGAATCAAAATAACACAATCTAAATATGTACAGGAGGCTCAACTCCTCCTCAATCCAATACAACACCCTACAGCCTTTGGGTGTATACAGTCACAACCATATAATATACTTCCATCTCATCTTGAGATGGATAATACAAAAATAAACATATAATGAGGCTCAAACCGTCATACTATCCATGCACATTCCTTTCAATACAACCTAGGGATATCATCCATCCCCTCTATTTTGTACATTCTTATCACAAAACTGGGATATTCCTTATCCCTTTCATGTAGAAGACATCCATACACAAGGATGAGCATAACATGAGTACTTTATAGTTCCTCAATTATTTCAATCCAATCTCTATACCTTTTTATATTTATGCATGCATACTATTTATGGGATAATTCATATCCCATTATATTCATATAATTACATACTTCCATTGTCTACATAGTCAAGGAATATTCACTCTTCCTCAATACACATATATTTATAGAATAGATAAACATCATTCTTAAACAAACACAAGATATACACAATCTCTCATCCAAAACATACATGCCTAGAACAAACATGGGATATCCACTATCCCTATCCATTCATTCAAAACATACAAGGGGCTGTCTATTTACCTCAGTTCTTGAGCTCCACCCATTTCTTAAGCTTTGTCTTTTCATCCTTCTTAGATAATCTTGTATAGAGTCAATGTCAATTATAATACATCATTCATAGCCAATCTTGAGCTATAATCATAAAACATGTGAAAATACCAGTTAACTTAGGGTTTCTTCATAATTATCATAAGAAACCTTCTTATCTAACATATTTATCTAATATCTTACATGATTAATATTTCAACAACTTATAAATAACTCAATTAAGCTTTTAGGCTATTCAATTCATGACTTACATAGCCTATTCATAAAAATCCTCTTTAAACCCTGACTAGGGCATAACCCAAAACTTGATTCCATTGATCAAAACCACTCCATACATGTTCTAAAACATACTAATCATGTCATTAATCATTTATCCCATGATATTTTCAACAAAAATAACAAAATCCCCAAATTTCACTATTCATAAAACCCTAATTATGCCAAAACCAAACTTTCTCAAGCCAAATCACAATAATTACTTCATTACATCATTCCCCCATGAATTTATAAGCACATACATCAATTTAAGCCCCAAAATTCACTTTTCCCCAAAACCCTAAAATCTAAAATTTTGAGATTTAGTTGAGAAATCAAACTTACCATCGCTTAAAAGCATAACTGTCCTTCCTAAACAATGGACCAAGCTCCTAACTTCATGTGGCTCCATACATTTGGGGGAAATCTAATGTTTCTTCCATTTTCTTCTATTTTTCATGGATCAAAAGGGTGAAACTTTGGTTTAAATTAAAGATCACATGTCTTTCTAGCTAGGCAAGATGATTTCCTAGCTAAAACAGCTAGAAATCGTGTATAGTGGGGATAAGGCGAAAGGAGAGAAAGAATGGAACGGACCAGAGAAGAAACAGGATGGAAAAATGGCAAAAAAATTAGTTATCTTGCATTTAATGCCAACCCATACCATGACGTGGAAAATTCTGTCCATGGCACCACCCTTACTTCGATCCGATGCCACAGCATCCTTTTCCAGGCTGTGGCATCCTCCCTGCTACTTGCCCAAAGTAATTTTCGTAAATTGGCCATATCTTCCTCAAACGATGTTAGATTTAGGTATTTTTGATGCATTGCAAAGATAATTTTAGGATCCAACTTTTACGATTATAAAATTTTCTAATTCAATCCAAAAATGTGATTAATTTAATCTCAAAGTGTTAGTATGTGTTTTAAACCAATTTAGCTCTAGAAATAGCCATAGTATTTTGGCTATAGATTTTTCATATGATATCAAATTGTTATGATTCTTAATTACTTGTAATCTAAATTTATAAAGCTATAACTTTCATGTTGGACACTTTTTCTAAATCATCCATATTATGTGCCAAAAATTGGGTACAAATATCACACATATTTTTTCAGCTTCATGTTCTCATACAATTATGCTCAAAATATAAATTAAATTCAAATGTTTCTTCATTTTTAATACTTAATAACACCATAATGTGGTCAAACACATAATTACCCAAAATTTAACACCCTTAGGTGTTATAGTGAATCATTTCTAGACATAAAAGGAAGAAGTCAGTTGCAAGCCAAGCGCTGGTCCAAGTCTAAAATTTTAATTTTGGACATGACTATTCAAAACCTAGACATGACAGTTCATTTTAAGAAATGTCCAAGCAATTAGTTTCAAGATGAATAAGTTAAAAAAGTCTAAAAACGTAATTCTGGACATGAAACTGAACTCAAACATGGCTCAACAAATCTCAAACATGAAAACCCGCGAGAAAGCTCCAACGAATAGAAAATCCTGTCGATTCGCTTGCATGAAATGAACATCATCTTCTCCAACAGACAGAATTTGAATTCAGCTATAAAAGGAGTAAAGAAAGATTATTCCAAGAAGTTACAAGAATTAGATATCCTTGAGAAAAGTAAGAGAAGCAAACAAGAGCATTTATTCTTTAACATTAAGTTTTCTTCTAACTCTACAATGCTAAAAGGCTATCTGCATTCAAAGCTTATTCTCTATAGTAACTTAAGAGAGTCTGAAATTCTTTGTATTTATTGATTTACATTTATTTCTACTACATTTAATTATGTATAAACTTAGCCTATGTAAGAGGCATTTTTTATTGTGCATTTTTCATTGATTGGGATAGCAAGCAAGGGGCTTGCTGATCTTGTATAAGTTTGTTGGTGAGCTTTGAAAACTAACTTGTGTATAAGTTTATTGGTAAGCTTTTGAAAAACTAATATGTGTAAGAGTTCGTTGGTAAGCTTAGGAAACCCAACTAGAGATTAGTGGAACCTAAGTATAGTGAGTGAGGCTGGCAAATTTCATGGTTGATTGAACCTAATGGATGGAAAAATTCATGATTATCCAAGAGGCAAGAGATCTAGACAAGATGAAAGCTAAAGAGCTAATGGGTTCACTTATGACCCACAAAGTTCTAATGAAACAAAAAGCTCTAGAAGAACCAAAAAGAAAGAAATCAATAGCACTAAGAGCTAAATTAAAAGATGATTCACAAAGTGAAGTTCAACAAGTGGAGCTGAAAATGATGATGGCATGGCGATGTTAAGAAGAAGATTTAGAACCATGTTTAAAAGAAAGACCAAAAGTAACTCTAGAAGTTTTAGAAACTAAGATAAAAGAAAAGATGCTCCTATATGTTATAATTGTGGCAAGACTAGCCACATGAGTTATGGTTGCCAAGAACTTGATAAGAGGTAAGGGGAACAATGAAACAAAAGGCATAACTCATATTCTAAAAAGAAAAACAAAAATAGCAACAACAAAAGCTTTAACAAAAAGAAAGCACTTGCATCATGGGATATGATTGAAAATATGCTACATAAAAGCACAAGTGATAGTGAAGATGAACACAAAGCTAAATTCAACAGATTACCACCTACAAAAGGAGATCAAGGAGAAACCACGCTGAAATTAGCTTCATGGCCATCCATGATGATGAAATAACTTCTGAACTTGAGTCTCAAAGTTTCTTGATGAATTAGAAAGTATTTATGTAGATTTCAAGGCTTTGAAAGCCAAATACAATGAGAGAAATAGGGAGCTATTAAAAGTAATAAATGAATGCTCTGAGTTGAAAGATGAGAACTGCAATCTTAAGAATGATCAATATGACGTTTGAGAACTTGAGCAGGTTTAGGCAGAAAATAATGCCTCAAGACAAACCTTAACCATGACCTTATTTAGAATTAAACTAAAGAGTAAAGGTGGTCAGCAACACAAGAAAAAGCACTACAATTCTGGAAGAAAACAAAGGATTAATAGCATGATTTGGATTCCTAAGAAAATTGCAGATGTATTAAATGCAATTTAGTCTCCTCAAATTAGAGTAGAGGCACCAAGAACAAAGGGTAACTGTCACTAACCCCCTGGACCCATTCCCAAATGAGTACCAAAGATTAAAGCCTGACCTTATCATTGTAGGTGTGTTTGAGAGCCACAAGAAGCAGCATGTGGTACACTGACAGTGGTTGCTCAAGCCACTTGACAAGTTAGAAGGAGCTGTTCACTAATTTAAAAGAAAGACATTGTAGAACAATAACCTTCGGAGACAATGGGAAAGGTAGAGTTCTTAGGATTAGTAAGGTCAATCAACCACATTCTACTACTATTTTAGTTGTACTTTTAATTAAGAGATTAAAGCATAATTGTTTAAGTGTTAGTCAATTTTGTGATAGTAGTTACAAAGTTATGTTTGAATTAGACATTTATTCATTCCTAAATTAGAATGACTCAATTGTAATTCTAGGCAAAAGGCCTAGAAATGTATATATTATAGACTTATTTGATATCCAGGCTAAATGTCTTGTTAGTGATGATGAGTCTTGGAGGGAAACATTATGCATATGTCATTGTTGATGACCATAGTAGATATACCTAGCAATGTTTCCTACATCTAAGGATGAGGCTTTCTCATTCTTTGAAATCTTTTTGAGTGCAAATTGAATAAAACTCTCAAATTATTGCCATTAGGAGTGATCATGGTGGAGAATTTGAAAACCATAAGTTCACAGCTTACTATAAAAATAATGCTATCTTTCGAACCTTCTTTGCACCAAGAACACCCTAGTAGAATGGAGGAGTAGAGAGGAAAAACAGAACCTTACAAGAAATGGCAAGGACCACGAATATAATCTACCACAACACTTTTGGGTTGAAGCTATGAATACCACATGTTTCACTATAAATTGAATTCATACCAGGCCAATACTCAACAAAACTCCATTTGAGTTATATTATATCAAGAAGCTTAACATATCATTCTTCCATACTTTTGGCTGTAAATGTTTTATTCTCAACATTGGAAAGGAAAACCTTAGAAAATTTGATAGCAAATCTTATAAAGAAATATTCCTTGGTTATTTTATTGTTAGCAAAGCATTTATAATCTATAATTTGATTAGTAGAGCTATAGAAGAGTTTGTTCATGTCAAGTTTGATGAATCTACTAATTATTTAAAAAGACCAAAGAACTTTGATGATGAAGTAGATAGACTTCATCATTTATTATAGGAACCAAAATATTCATCAAGTTAGGAAAATATTCATCAAGTTAGGAAAATATTCATCAAGTTTTGGTTCCAAGACCAAATCACCAATTAATTATAGGAACCAAATGGGTCTTTAGGAACAAACTTGATGAATCTAGATTAGTTATAAAAATCAAGGTAAGATTAGTAGCAAAGGGGTATTGTCAAGAAGAAGAGATTGTGTTTGATGAATCATATGCTCCTGTTGCTAGGATAGAAGCCATAAGAGTGCTGTTGGCATTTGCATCTTTCATAATTTGAAACTTTACCAAATGGATGTCAAATCTATATTTTTGAATGGTTTCATTAATGAAGAAGTATATGTGTAACAACCCTCTGGGTTTAAAGGTCCTAATGATCCCAACCATGTCTTCAAACTCAGAAAAACCCTTTATAGACTAAAGCAAGCCCCCTGGAGCATGGTATTAAAGGCTAAGTAGATTTTTTATTGAAAAAGGATTCTCAATGGGTAAAGTAGAAACAACAATCTTCATTAAGCATGCTATGAATGACATTCTCATTAAGTAAATATATATATTGATGACATTGTATTTGAAGCCACTAATGAAAATCTTTATCAAGAATTTTCTAAGATTATGCTGGGAGAATTTGAAAATGAGTTTGATAGGAGAATTAAAATTCTTTTTGAGATTGCAAGTAAAGCAGATAAGGGAAAGAATTTTCATCCACCAAGCTAAAAGCATAAAAGAACTGCTAAAGAAATTCAATCTTGAAGATGGGAGAAAATATGAAACCCAATGAGCACTTCCATTAAATTGGACAAGGATAAAAAAGGTATATCTATTTACCAAAAAGGTAAAGAAATTATTTATAGAAGTATGATAGGATCTCTATTGTATCTCACTGCCAGTAGGCCAGATATTATGTTTAGTGTATGTATGTAAGCTATATTCTAGTCAAACCTTAAACAATCACATCTTACTACTGTTAAAGGAATCCTTAGATGCCTCTTAGAAACTTCAAATCTTTGTTTATGGTATCCAAAGGATTCAGACTTTGAGTTAATTTGGTACTTTGATGCTAATTTTACTAGATATAGAGTAGATAAGAAGAGTACCTTAGGGACTTATCAGTTTCTGGAAAACATGATCATATCATGGTTATCAAGGAAGCAAACATCTATTGCACTGTTTACTGTCAAGGTTAAATATGTTGTAGCCGAAAGTTGTTGTGCATAGATTCTCTGGTTGAAATAGTAGCTTGGAGATTATGGTTTTGAATTTGTTGATATGCCGATTAGATGTGACAATACTAGTGCTATTAATCTGACTAAGAATCCTATTATACATTCCATATCTAAGCATATAGAAATCAGGCACCACTTCATTAGAGATCATGTTCAGAATCATAATGTCTGTTTAGAATTCACACCAACTAAAAAACAGTTAGTAGACATTTTGACTAAGCTGCTCTTAGAAGAGAGATTTTGTAGATTAGAAGAGAATTAGGAGTGATAGATCCATTTGCATAATGAAAATTTCTTAATCATCACTTTATGCTTTATGTAATCTGAATGAATACCTTAATTACCAAATATCATAAATGTGTGTATACTATGTTAATTAAAACATTTTAGATATAGGTTTTCTAGGACATAGCTACTCATGTCCGAAATCATATTTCCAAACATAGTTATTTATGTCCTAAATCTCATTTGTACTTTGCTCAATCTCATTTTCAAACACAATCCTTTATGTCTGAAAATATGTTTTAGACTTCGCCACATCAACTCTGTCTGAATTTTCAAGTCCTATTTATTATCTTCTTAAATCTCTAAAACACCTATTTACGAGAGTAAATCTCATTTCCATGTAGGAATTAAAACATTCTTTGCTAGCGTTCTTATCTATAAACCAAACTTAGTAAACAATTATTAGAAAATTTATTGAAAATCTACTAGAACCTCATAAAAACCCCTTTTCCAACTGACTTACTATTAGCAACATGCCTATTTAACTCATCCTCATTCTCTTCCTGCAAATGCAAAAGTGAAAACTAGAGAAAATTTAATCTATGCAATAAAGATCATGAGCAGAGAAAATGAAAGTGAGATGCATGTAGAAGAGAGTTCACTGAATGGAAGCAAAGTGGATAGAGTAGTGGTTATGATGTTTTGGATTAGAAATCATTCTTTTGGTGAATTTATTTGATCTCATGATGTGTCTGAAGAAGAAGAAAAGAGCTTGAATGAAGATCCATAAGAAATATCATGTTCTTTGGAGAATACAAGAACCATCTTCATAGGAGTCCAATGGTCAAACTTTCCAAGTTACCACCTTTTGTGGTTGTGGACTAGGAGGGAGAACTAGCACTAGAAGTAACCCCCTTCTCCCATGTCCAAAACTTTATGTCCTCTAATATGACCTTCCAAACATAACCGATGCATGCCTATACATGATTCCAAATGCTTCGAAGAATCATAATTGGGAACCACCACAATCTCTCCAATCCCACCTTTTCTTCCATCCATCCTATCCCTACTAAACCCCTTACAATGTTAGTTTAGCACTATTTTTGTACTAAAATATCTTTAAGTGTATCTCTGTTTGTAACTCTATTTGTACTGAAATAAAATAAAAATAAAGTTTTCTTTGTTATATTTGAGTATTTCACTATCTGTCATGGATGCTTTCCCATATATCTTTTTGATAATGACAAAAGGGGAAGAAATATTTGTATGATTGTGTAATTGTATATGCTATTTAGGAAAATAAATTGTATGATATAAAAAGTTGCTACATGTATGTGTATATGATTAGAATCCAGTGCACCCATTCAAGGGGAGGAAGCATTAAGTCAGGGGGGTTATGTTATATATAAATTATCATAAATTAGTTCTCATGTATATTCTTGTTTTATCTATTTGAAAGGTAATTCACTTAGATGTTTTGTAATTCACTCAGATACTTTGTCATCATTCAAATGCTAATGTTAAAGAGGAATTAGTATACATGAGAAAACAAGAGATTAAAGGAAGAAAATACCAAGCAAAACATATTGAAAAACCAAGCAAAAAGGGGGGTAGTAGGATCTGATGCCTCGGCTCCCAAATCTAGCATTGTGGCATCACTTCAGAAAAACACCATGGGCGATGTCCACAGGATTAGGTGTTGTAGTGTCCAAATTCGATGTCACGATGCTAGCCAGTGAGGTAAGTCAATGGCCTAATTTTTTTAAGGTCGTTCTGTCCCCTTTTTCATTTCCATCCTTTTCTTCTTCCTCCCACACCCAAACCCTTCACATTAGCCCCTATTATGCCTAATTCCTTATCATTTTAACTTGGAAATAGCCTTGTGAAGGAATCTAATCAATCATCCCTGCATCTAAACCCAAGTTCCATTTGTTTGGGCAATGGTGGGTGAAGGAAAATTTATTTTGCAGTGATTCATGGAGGATTCCTAGAGATTTGAGGATGGATTTTTGTTTTATAGTGGAAGGAACCCATGAAATCAATAGTAAGTTCATTTTCCCCAATTTACTTCAAGATTTCTACTTGCTAAGGTTTCTGTCTAATACATGAACACTAAATTATGGGGCTAATTGTATGATTTATACATTGATTTCATGGGGGAAATGGTTAATGGGTTAATTATAAGGGTTTTGGAGTGATTTGGTCATGAGGAAATCCAGTTATAGTGCTGTCCATGAAATGGATCAAAATTTAATGAACCATAAAAGGGGATTTTGTGTGTAGGATGTCTAAGCAGTGAATTAAGTAAGTTAATGGCTTAATAAGCTTTTTTTAGTTAATTACATGATAATTATGTTATATGATGGGAGTGTGTTGTTGGAAATGGAATCCCCTTTAAATACTTTGCTAAGATACTATAATTTAAAGAATGCATATGAAATGTTTGAGAAAATGCCTTAAGGAAAAGTGAATTTTGTATAAAGGGTTTGAGTGCAACCCTAAGACCCTAATGAAGTGGGATGAGAGATTAGTATTTGAGATGTAACAAATTGCTAAAGAAGTTGTTTTGAGGCTAAATATGTTGAAAATGACTTATATCATGTTGAGGATATAAGAAATCTACTACACCATTGTAAACGTTGATAATTAAGCTATGCACAGTAAATGTATGATGAAATGTTCTAATGGAAAACATATGTAAATTGAATCATTACTTGGGTAGGACCATTGGAATATTGGAGGGAAGCCAAGCTAGGGAACTTGAAGATTATGAGATGGCTTTTCACATAGGTATAGACATCTTTCTTCCTATGGATGTATTATTAGATGAGGATAGTAAAATCTCATGTTTATACTTGGGCATGTAAGAATGGATGGGGATATTAGATATCCCATAATTATGCATTGAATGGTACTAACTATACTTTGTGATTGTGTGAATTTGATAGGATAAAAAAAGTCTCATAATTGTTTTGATGTGTATTTTATAATGCATGCGTGGACTACATAGGTGAATTGACGCAGATAGTATATATTCCTTTTCTTTTGTTGTTATACATGGATGTATGCATGTATTAATGAGGATACTTGTTATCCCATGATTCTTCTTGCTATTGTGTGTGTATGGATGGATGGATTGGTGGGATAATGTATACCCCCTAATTCATACGACATGATATGTTTTTTGCCTACATCGTATAATTATAATATGTTATGCTTGAATGGCACAGTTATGATATGAAGTGCCTGTATGGCACCATTTGGGTATGAGGTGTCAAAGTGACTAGACTTGATATACTATCTTGATTTGTGATATGTAAATATGATAGAATGGTGTAGAATGTTATGTTGGCGTAATGAAGACTTGAGCCTCATGAGTATATTCTCATGATTGCATTGTAGTGCATTGATTCATGTTTTGGTTTCAAATATGTTGTTTCAATTTGAATATTATTTTCTATTCAGCCTATTTACTGAGTTTGCCCGTACTCATGGCTTTATTTTAATTTTTTTAGCTGGCAGGTCAAACAATGGAGCCCAACTATGGGCATAGTTTTATATGATAAACAATTGCACAGGTATAGATCTTTATATTTCAGAGTAGACTCTGCTGGATTTTTGGTAGACTAATTCCCTTAAAAGTAGAAAAATTATAGAGTAATGTAAAAATGCATGGACCCCTAGGCGAGGTGTGACATATACCCCAAAGAAAAAGGGAATAGATGAAGGTGAATGGCATCATCAGAAACACCATTGTACTTGACTGTGTCACATATCTCCAAAAACTTTGCAACATGTGCATTGGGATGTTCATTAGGTAATCCTATAAATTGAGTTCCTTGAATCATCTACAAAGTCATTGGCTTTAACTCAAACTTGTTTACACTAATAGCTAGCCTTCTTATCATAGATTTAATCCTAGTTGCATACAAAAATGCATAGTCCCTCCAAGCCATTGGTCGAGGATTCTCATTCACTTCACTTTGATCAACCACGGTGTCTTGCAACTGACTAACAACTTCTCTTTTCTTCCTTTTAATTCTTTGAAGGGTGCATTCTATCTCAAAATCGAAAGGGATTAAGTTATTGCCCTCAAAATTTCACATACACTTATAGAAAAATCCTGTGAAAAAGATACAAAAATAACAAGGAATAATTTAACTAAAATAAAAAATTTAATGGCAAAACTAGAGTTATTTGTTTCAAGAATGGTAAAAACAATAGTCCCCAACAACGGCACCAAAAATATACTATGGATTTTTCTAACGCAAGTGCACATGTCGTTAACAAGTAATAAAGTAAAAGTAAAAGATTGTTCTCACGAGGACTATGGTTACCAAATACCAACTTACTCTAACCCTAAATTCTATTTGAATAATTGAATGATGAAATAAAATAGAAAAGAAGTCTAAACTCTACAAAAATTAACAAGAGTGCAGATATAAAAAAGTGGAGAATCAATGATTAAGTCACCTAGGGTTTTCGAGTTCACCAGATTAATCCTATTCAATTTCATCCAATTAAATAAATCAATGATTATTTCTATGTTGATAACAAATTTTCCTTGTTTAATTGTTAATCTTTCTCAAGTAATAAAAATCTATCTTAGTTAGTAAATTTTTTACATCTTTGTGAAAATTTAAAACTTACAAAGATGCATTAAGAATAAGAAATTCATAGTATTACATAAGCCCCATGGATACCTTTGTCTAATGACAATCTTATGGTATTTAGTCATGCTATAATTCAATTATCACTTCTCAGTCTTAAATTGAATCACAAATTATGTAGAAAGGGCCAGCACACCTTCTTAAACATTAAGCTTAGATTAAAAACTCAACATAGATAATGTATAAACATCAAATTGAATTAAACTGAATAAAACAAATATTCATAATCCGGCTACATTGTTGCCCTAGAATAAAGAGTTTAGCTCATAATGGAAGTAAACAAAATCATAAATATTGCCATAAACATGATTAAGAAAAAGAAAAAGAATTGAGAAAGCACTAAGATTGATATGCAAAAATTGTCTCCAAGTATCACTCCCTTCTCACCATGCGATCCCTCTCTCAAGTCTTCGCTTTGCCTCAAAAACTCTCTCCTTGTAAAAACACACCATCCCCCTCTTTTATAGTTGCTTTTCCTTTTATATTAACCATAAATTAGGGTTAATTTGACTCATTTATAGATTAGAAACACCAACTTGAGCATAACATCCTAAAACTTCCAAATATTTGTCCACAACACCCATATTTCAACATTCTAGATGCTTAGGTGACCAACAGTTTGCATAGGATAGTGCTTCAATATTTTGGCCATAAATTTCTCATACGATATTGAAATCATGTGATTCTTGGTGTGTTAGAAAGTTAAGAACATGGAATGCAATTTAATGTTGAAAAATTCTCTAAATAAGCCTCCATGTATGACAAAAATTGACTATAAGTTATGGTTTATTTATACTCAATTCCATTTTGACAAGTTTTGATGCCTGAAACACAAACTAACTCCATTAAGTGCAAGTTCCATATTATGGATGGATGTATGCAATATACGGAAGCAATTAAATGCACTACAAAGACAATGACTGACAAAATCAGAATACAAAGTTTATAGTAGTTCGGCACTCTCTACCTACTCCACTCTCCAAGTCACAATCACAGACTTAGGTTCCACTAGTCAACTTAGTCCCAAAGTTACAGTGGTACAGATACTCTATTCTCTAGAATTACACCTTAGGTGACAATATAAATGAATCACTTACATAACCTGTAATGATTCAAGTATCTCTTGGTTTATAACCCAAACAAAGGTACAATCAGCACATTAAATAATATAATAAGAAAAGGCTTACGACCAATTCAACTCTTAAGTGACTTCAATACTTCTAATTATCCAAGCTTCATTACCTGCAAAACCAATGTTAAAATTTTTGTATAATCTTGACCTCTTGATTTTCTCTTGATCAAACAATAAGATTTCACTAACTTTGGTACACCTTTATTTTTCAACAAATCTCCCATTAATATAGATATTCAACTGCTGGATATAATCTCTCAAAGGAGGTTAAAGAAAATGCAAACTACTTCAAAACTAGATCTTTGTAACTGCCAGCAATGGTGCCAAAACCATCAACATTTTACCCAAAAACCATCTATGTTTTACTGCAAACCATCAACATTTTCCTTCACAAGGAAATCCATTAAAGTTTAACTTTGCTGGATTTCTCCCTGACTACAAATCAGTTGAGGTTCTGACCAAGTACAAACTTCACCTGATTTGCATCCATTGAGGTTGTACTTCATTGGATATGTTGTTGTCTTCAAATTCGTTGAGTTGCTAACCACAAATTTTGATAAATTTCTCCATCTAACGTCTTCCTTCCTTAACCATTTTTCCAAAACTTGTTTACATTCATTCCACCACTTCAAGAAACCTAATTATATGCATTTCATTTCATTTATATCAATCCACTCTATTAGAAATATGTATAATCATCAAACCACATAGCAAAATTTATTTCATCCAAGTTTGTTCGTCATCAAAATAGGAAACAAGACTTAAACAATTCTTCCCCTCTTTGATGATGACAAAATCAACTATGGATGAATTTAAAATAATATTCCTCCCCCTGTCAATATGCTTATTTCTCCCCCTTCTTATTAGAAGCAAAAAGATGGGAATGTATAAATGTAGAGTATGCATAAGAATTATATAAACAATATTTATAATATGAATATAAAGTCATACATGCGTGAATATCAACTATGATTCAAAGAGTCAAACTAGGGAACTTAAGCCAGCAATAAATATAAGATAGTTAAAGTATCTTCAAGTCCTTGGAAAAATAGAGAATTAGGTTTGAAAATGATCTTACGTCTTCAAGAAAGATCATTTCGAAAGAGAGGGATTTTTCTTTTTATTGGAGACAGATTGGTTAGCTGAGGAAGAAGCATAGATTTGCTCTCTTATGTACACCTGCAAGTCAGCTTTGAGAGATCCCAAACTAGCTACAAGTAAAGCTTGTAAGGTGAAAACCTCAAGCAAAGGAGAATTCGAGGTGGTTGTGACATGGGGTGTAGAAGAAGATGTATGGATAGCAAGAGTTGGGCTAGAATGGTGGAGTTGTTGAGTGTCTAAAACAATCGTTCTTGAATTATCTCCGGCCTAAGGATACTTCCCATTCTTTCCTTTGGAACCCTCTTCTTCTAGAACTTGTGCATCTTCTAGAACATCCTAAAAAAAGTGATCTTCACCCACCCTCATTATCACCTTCAACATCAGCTTCATTTCTTATTATTTCAACTTCTTGCATTGGAATCTCCTCTTCATTGTCTCCAGGCACTATTGAAATCGATCTTCACTTTCCATCCTCATGCTTGATATACCTAATTCTTCTAAGAGTTCCAATATTTATCTCATTGTAACTTGAGGGACAAGTTGGAACATCATTAGAGATATCTATTTCATAATGTTGAAATAGTCTAGTCAAGTATATGGCATAAGGAAGGTGTTCATTGGCTCTATCTTTCTAATTGAACATATACATTAGCATGGCATCCACTAGATCATACTCAAGATTATACACAATGTAGTAAATCAACACACATTCTTGAAAACTTACTGCATCATGGACTCCATTTCTAGTGAATAAGCAATGTGTCACAATGTGATGAACTAATTTGAACTTTACAGAAGAAAATTCTTTATTAGTGAATCTACCTTTCTAATTAGATAGAGATTCTTTCCCAATTAAAGATTCTATAACTTCTTTCCTATCATATGTTTTATCAGTTGTAACATAAGGTAATTTCATGATAAAAGCAAATTCTTTAGCTATAAAGGAAAATTCTTTCCCTCTTACATAGAATAAATATAGACTCCATCCTCTCCTTCTTCTTAGAGATAAAAATAAAATAACTTCACGAGTTCATCATATATCATCAACTTTTCTTCCAAAATCTCAAGAATCCTAAATATTTTCAACCAATTAACAAATTAAAACCCTTCATCGTCAAAGAGCTTATAATTCAAGAACTTACTTTTTGGTAGTTCTTGCACCCAAATTTTTGGTAGAACTAAGTTTTTTCCTTCTTTGATCTAAAATTCTTCAATGATGGGTCTACTAAAACTTGTTTCTTAGGTAAATAAGTGGGTTTCTTTTGTAGTGGAGTTAGAGCTCTTTTTTTGGGGGTGTATCTTCTTGGAATGGATGATTTTGGAGTGGCTTTGATCATTTTGGGTAATGAAGAAGGTATAGTTTTGGAAGGAATGCTTTTCCCATGGTTTGGTTTGGGAGAAGTATGA
>JAYJMB010084265.1:0-21321 GCA_036873735.1 Pouteria campechiana | reverse complement strand
AATTTCTAAAACTTTACAATAGTGAACATTTACATTTTTAAAATTTCTAGGGCCTTACATTATCATATTATGAATGAGATTGTATAATTAAAAGGATGTAGAATGCCATCATGATCCACCCAGATCTAGGGCTGTGGGTATTTGGTTGGATATTTTAGAATGTATATTAGTGTTTTATTTGATTTAACGAATACTTGTACAGGTAAAAAACTCATCTATTTAGGTTAGGCTCTGCCAAATTTTGGGCAGAGCACCCCACCCTAAAAGTGCACAAATTTAGGTGAATTACAGTGCAAAATAGAAAGTCACACCTTAGAAGGTGGTGGGTGATCGTAAGCATTCCCAAAATGCCCCCAATGGTGAAGGCAAACTCTCTCAAAATGCTCCCAATGATGAAGGCATGCTCTTCCCAAAATTCTCCCATTGGTGAAGGTGAGCTCATTGTCGAGCATATTATTAGCTTGATTTTGATGATGATCATTTTTCACGCGTGCTTTGATGATGAGGAAAAATATAAGTGAAACATTAAGGTACTAACTATCTGTTTTCAAGAATTTTGTAGAAATATTAACGATAAAAGGAAGAAACAAAGAAATGCTCATTAAAAATAGGTATATGAATTACATATATACCTAAATCAATAAAACAAAAATTGTGAAATTTTAAAGACATACTTCAGAGAAAACAAGAGTAACTTTGGAGTCTTTTCAACACACTTTGGAGTGGTTCGAAATGCTTCAGAGTAGTTATAATGAACTTCAGAGATGTTCGAGGATGCTTTGGAGAACATTGAAAAAGTATCAGAGTCTTCACAAAATGTTTTAGAGACATTACAGCATACTTTAGAGAACATTGAAAAAGTGTCAGAATCTCCACAACAAGCTTCAGAGTAAAATTAAACACTTTGGAGAAGTTACAGGTGTGTTTCAAAGAAAATTAGAAAGCTTTGGAAAAGATTGACATTCAAAGCAGTCACAGTGCACTTTGGAGTTCTTTTTTAAAGCTTCGGAGATGTTACAGTGTGCTTCAAAGATAATCAAGAAAAGCTTCGAGAGTGTCAAGTATGCTTCGAAGATGTCACAGTATGCTTCGGAAACAATAGGACAAGCTTTAAAGTAAATAGATATGCTTCAGAGAACTTTGAGTTGCTTCAGAGAACTTTGAGGCACACTTTAGAGAACTTTGAGGCACTTCAGAAAACTTTGAGTAATGCTTCAGAGATGTTTTTCAAAACTTTGGATCACTTTTCTGAAGAAATTAAAAATTTTAAAAATTCAAACACTTCTCTACAAAGACCTATCGCAACTAAAAAGGATTTAAATCACTTTGGAGAATCTGAAGAAAACAATTAAGATTATCCAAAATTAGTCTAAACACTGTTTGTTCACTCGTCACTTCGGAACACTTGATACGAAAGTGAACATTTGGAAAATTTGGTGATAGAAGTAGCAGACTGATACTAGATTGCAGCAAAGTTAGACGTCAGACAAAATATAAGGTAAAGAAAAACATTTTTGAATATTTGAATGTTTGCCAAAGTCATCAACGGAAAAATCTCTCTAAGACTATAAAAGAGAGATTCAAAAGCAAAAGGAAAACAAACTGATTGAATATTTTTCAAACTTCGCTGATCACACGAAGAGCATTCAGAATCTTTCTCAAAAAGTTCAACTCCAATGGATACAACTTAGTCAGAGCTATCAAAGTTCAAATCTCTACTCGATCAAGGAGTTTGAATATTTTACTCTTACTGTTTAATCTTTCACTTTGAACTCTGAATTTATGTACAAATCTGCCTAAGTAAGAGGCATTACTCTGTACACTTTATTTTAGTTTTTAGCAACAAAAGCAGAGTGCTTGGTGTTTTTGTTTAGAGATAAGTAAGTAGGGAACTTACTGAAAGAGTATAAGTTTTTTGGTGAACTTTGGAAAACCAACAGGTTATGAACGTTTCTGGTTAGCTTGGAAAACCAGTAAGTTAGTTGGTGAGCTTATTGCAAAACCAACATGCATTTGATTAAGTTGATCAAGGTATTAGTGGAACTTGACCTCAGTAAAGAAGACTAACTTAGAGAAGTGGAGTAGGAACCCAGGAAGGGCCAAACCACTATAAAAATCTTATGCTGTTTATTGTGCAATCTATTTTATTTATTCTTTCAACACCATAATCATTTGATTTGGGCCAAAAATTTTAAAAGCTCAATTTACCCCCCCGCCCCCTCAAGCTACCATTGCATAAGGGACTAATAAGTGGTATTAGAGCAAGCTTCACTAGTTAAATTTTGATTACTAGTGTATTAACTTGTGAAGAGATTTGAAATGGATGGTCTTTTCCACAATACATTTGCTAAAGGACAATCTACTTCCAGACCCCCTCTATTTGATGGAACTAATTATGGGTATTGAAAAATGAGAATGCAAAATTTCTTGACTGCCATAGATTACCAGTTGTGGCTTGTAGTGAAAAATTGAAAGAATGTTACCAACACTGACGACAAATACATCACAAAGGATATACAAGCAGTAGAACATGATGCTAAGGTAAATAATTGCCTCTATTATGCTTTAACCTCCTTTAAGTTTGAAAAGATTTCTGCATGTGATTCTGTTAAAGAAATCTGGGATAAACTTAAGGTAGCACATGAAGGTACAAGCCAAGTAAAGGAGACTAAGATAAATATTCTAGTGTAAGAATATGAAGCCTTCTCTATGAAGGAACTAGAAAACATTTCTGAAATGTTTGGAAGATTTCAGAAAATCACCAACAACCTAAAGATCTTAGGAGAAAAATATGAAGAGACCAAGTTGGTAGAGAAAATCTTGAGATCTCTCCCTAGACACTGGATTCCTAAAGTGACTGCTATTCAAGAAGCAAAAGATCTAATGAAGGTAACAGTAGAAGAACTCAAGGGATCATTCATGACCCATGAAGTACTAATGAAGCAGAAAATACTAGATGAAGTCAAAGGTAAGAAAATAATAGGCTTACAAGTAGAATAAAAAAATAAAGAATCTTTAAAAAATGCTTCAACCTTTGAAGATGATGAGGATATGGCAATGATAATAAAAAGATTCAAAAACATGTTCAAAAAGAGAAGATTTGGAAACAACTCCAAAAACTTTAAAACCAAAGACAAGAAAAAGGAAGTTCCAATCTGTTGCAATTGCAACAAGCCTGGGCATATGAAGTTTGACTACCTAGAACTAGACAAAAAACAAGTAGACAAGAAGAAAAGATATGACTCTTACTTTGATAAAAAGAATTTTTCTAATAAGAGAAAATTTGGAACGAAGAAGAAAGCAATGAATGTATGAGAGATGATGAAAAACATGATACAAGGAAGCTCAAGTGAAGAAGAAGAATAAAATGAAGCTCGATTCAGCTCACTCAGCTCCAAAGAAAAGGATCAAGAAGAACATCATACTAGAATAAGCTTTATGGCTATCCACAATGATGAGGTAAATTCGAAACTTGAAATTTCTAATATTGAAGAATTATTAGAGGAACTGTATTTAGATTTCAAAATATTAAAAGATAAACATAAAAAAACTAAAAGAGAACTTGAAAGAACAGTTAATGAATGCTCTAAATTAAAATAAGAAAACACATTGCTTAAAACTGATCAAAATATCAATATAGAACTTGAGCAAATTAAAGCAAAAAATCATGCTCTTAGAAGAACCTTAACTACAACCTTATTCAAACTTAAAATAAAGAAAAATATAGGAAACCAAAGAAAGAAAAATCATAAAAGAAAATTAGAACCTAAACAGAATATGATTTGGATTCCCAAGACAGTTGCTAAAATTGTAAATGCAACTATATTTCCAAAAAATAGTTTAGTAGCACATAAAAAACAATGGATGCCAAAATGTTATGCTACTAACCCACCTGGACCCATTCCTAAATGGCTACAAAAAATTATAGCTTAATTTTATTACTGTAGGTGTGTTTGAGAGTCACAGAGAATAGCGAGTAGTACACTGATAGTGGTTGCTCAAGATACATGACAGGAGAAAGGGAGCTGTTCACAGAACTGAAAGCCAAAAATGGAGGAACAGTCAACTTTGGGGATAATGGAAAAGGAAGAGTGGTTGGGATTGGTAAAATTGGCCAACCTCTCTCTATTACAATTTCAAATGTTTTATTAGTAGAAAGATTGAAACATAACCTTTTAAGTGTAAGTCAATTCTGCGACAATGGTTACAAAGTTATTTTTGAATCTTATACTTGTTCTATATTAGATAGTTCAAATTCAATTGTAGTACTTAGAAAGAGACATGGAAATGTGTATTTGGTGGATTTATATGATATCTAAGTTAAATATCTCGTTATAAATGAAAATGAACCCATGTTGTGACATAGAAGACTAGGCCATGTCAACAAGAATTTGATTGAAAAACTATATAATAAAGATTTAGTTGTTGGCTTACCAAAACTAAAATTTGACAATAAGTTATGTGATGCTTGCATGAAAGGCAAGCAAGTAAAAGAATCATTCAAATCAAATAAAGAAGTATACACAACCAAACCTCTTCAGTTGCTACATATGTATTTAGTTGGTCCAACAAGAATAAGAAGTCTTGGAGGGAAATATTATGCATATGTCATTGTAGATGACTTTAGTAGATTTACCTGGGTAATGTTTCTAACATCCAAAGATGAAGCTTGTTCATTCTTTGAAGTATTTTTCAAACATGTGCAGAATGAATAAAGCTCTTATATAGTTGCCATAAGGAGTGATCATGGTGGAGAGTTTGAAAACTATAGATTCACTAATTTCTATGAAAATAATGGAATTCTTCAAATTTTTTCTACACCAAGAACACCTCAACAAAATGGAGTAACTGAAAGGAAAAATAGATCCTTACAAGAAATGGCTAGGACAATGTTAAGTGAATATAGTCACCCACCATATTTTTAGGTTGAAGCAACGAACAGAGCATGTTACATTATTAACAGAATCTTTACTAGATCCATACTCAACAAAACTCCATTTGAATTACACTATGGCAAGAAACCAAATATCTCATATTTTCATGCTTTTGGATGTAAATCATTTATTCTTAACAATGACAAAGAAAATCAAGGAAAATTTGAAAACAAATCTGATGAAGGCATCTTCCTTGGTTATTCTATTGTTAGTAAAGCATTTAGAGTCTATAATCTGAAAACCAAAACTATAGAGGAATCTATTCATGTAAAATTTGATGAAAATACTAACTCCTCTATAAGTTCAAGTGATTTTGATGATGAGATAGGTGAACTAACAACCTCAGTTGAGAAAATGAAAATACAAGACAAAGAAGGAGAACCTTCTCAATCAGAAACATAGATAAATGAAGAAGAAATAGAAAATGAACCACCTATCACTGAGGTAAACAATGAAGGTAACGATATTTTTTTCAAAGATTGAAGATTTATGCATGATCACCTTGAAAGTTAGATAATTGATGATGTATATGACAAAGTTAGAACAAGTTCTTCTTATCACCAAGTATGTGGCAATTTTGCTTTTATTTCTCAAATAGAACCAACTTGCATAGAACAAGCTTTAGAAGATGAAAATTGGATTTTAGCTATGCAAGAAGAATTAGACTAATTCAAAAGAAATAATGTTTGGACAATTGTTCCAAGACCAAATCATTAATCTGCTTAAAAACTAAATAGGTCTTTAGGAACAAATTAGATGAATCTAGAATTGTAATGAGAAATAAAGCAAGATTAGTAGCAAAAGGGTACTATTAGAAAGAAGGCATTGATTTTGAAGAATCATATGCTCCTATTGCAAGAATTGAAGCCATTAGAATGCTACTTGCATTTGCATCCTTTATGAATTTCAAGTTATATCAGATGGATATAAACAGTGCATTCTTAAATAAACTTATTAATGAAGAGATTTATGTAGAACAACCACCTAGGTTTGAAGATCCTCATAACAGATCATGTATTTAAACTTAAGAAAGCCCTTTATGATTTAAAACAGGCTCCCAGAGCCTGGTATGAAAGGTTAAACAAATTTCTCATTGAGAAAGGTTTTTCAAGAGGCAAAGTTGATACTACACTCTTCATTAAGCATGCAACGAAAGATATTCTTATAGTTCAAGTATATGTTGATGATATAGTATTTGGAACAACTAATGAAAATCTTTGCAAAGAATTTTCCAAGATAATGCAGGGAGAATTTGAAATGAGCTTGATGGGCGAACTCAACTTCTTCTTGGGATTGCAAATTAAGCAGATGAAAGAAGGAATCTTCATTCACCAAGCCAAATACACAAAAGAACTGCTAAAGAAATTCAACATTGAAGATGGAAAAAGGTATGGGATGCCAATGAGCACTTTAATAAAAATAGACAAAGATGAAAGAGGTAAGTCGATCTGTCAAAAACTTTATAGAAGCATGATAGGTTCTTTGCTATATTTGACTGCTAGTACACCTGACATATTGTTTATTATATGTATGTGTGCTAGATTCTAATCAAAACTAAAAGAGTCACATCATATTGTTGTAAAAAGAATATTTAGATATCTTTAGATACACGTAATCTTGGATTATGGTATCCAAAAGGTTCAGATTTTAATTTAATAGGTTACTCAGATGCAAAGTTTGCTAGATATAAAGTACATAGAAAGAGTACCTTAGGATCTTGTTAATTTCTAGGAAGCATGATTATCTCATGGTTTTCTAAGAAGCAAACATTAGTTGCATTATCAATTGCTGAGGTTGAATATGTAGCAGCAGGTAGTTGTTGTGCACAGATCCTATGGATGAAACAATAACTAAAAGACTATGGCCTTAACTTTGTTAATATACCTATCAGATGTGACAATACTAGTGCTATAAATCTCACCAAGAATCCAGTTCTATATTCTAGAACTAAACATATAAAAATTGGGCATCATTTTATTAGGGACATCCTAGATCATGATATTAGCTTAGAATTTGTCCTAACAGAAAATCAGCTAGCAGACATCTTCACAAAACCATTACCAGAAGAAAGATTCAACATGATAAGTAGAGAATTAGGAATACTAGATCCAAGTACATAAAATGCACATTTCATTAAATAAAGTATTAATAATAACATCTTTATTAAAAAAATAATTTAATCAGTAAGAATATCTGCTATAGCTTCCAGCTCCTCAATATGCTGAGTAGCCTCTGCCAATTCTTCTTCTAGCTTCTTCATGCGATCCATCACCTTATCATATGTTACACATCCCTTTATCAAAAGATGATCAACATTACAGCTGGATCCTCTAGCATAAAATAGTTCCTCTTTTAACTATTTTATCTGCCTCTTCAAAAAATAAATTGAAATGGACTCCTCTAATTGATCATTCTCTCTTTCGTAGTGAACTTGATTTGTAGAAAACCTTGATGATGCCATATTTGTCTTCTAAAATTTTGGTTAAGCTTCTATCTATATAACACATAAAATTAAAAATACATTAATGCATATTCATTCATCTACTATGGTAATAATACTATTAGCAGTTCAAAAGGATAGTTAATGAGTACACTAAAAACTATAATCTAGATTACAAGATTCGTAGTTAAGTCAAACTTTGGACTTTGGGATTCCGAAGCCCAAAACAAGCTCGTTGAAAATCTCCAAAGAACTAAACAAAAACATTCGAAGATCAGCAAACTCCTCCAAAGCAACGCTTTAGAATATCCGAAACCTCAAATTAAACAATTTTATCCAAAGGATCCCTTTCGAAATTGGTATCGTTAGTATTTTGGAGATCTTTTTATTCAAAATTCAAAATCAAATCACTCTTCTTTGAAGGACCTTTGTTTCGAAGAACTTTATGAAATTGATCTGAAAGCATTAAATTCATTCGAAAAAACTAAACCCTTCTTCTCCGAACTCCCTGAATACCTCCTTCAGAGAAGACGGTCCATCTTCCCGCTTCTTTTAAATTCAAGTCACATTTCTCTCCATTCACCTTCCTGCCTTCTCCAACTTCACTCCTAGAAATCCCATTTTCTTTATAAAAATCCTAGAATTCTTTGTAGAAATAGCAAGAACAAAAGGAACAGAAAGCAAGAGAAAGGAATGGGAAAACTCTTCACCGAAAAGAACAACCAAGAAGGCAAGATGAGAAACTAATACTCTCGAGGTAATCTTCCAAAATAGTTCATTTAATTATTCTAGGTTCATAGAAAGATATGAGGAGAGAAGAATAATTAAAAGGAAAATTTTCATTTTTAGAGACTTTGAAATAGAATTCAAAGTATTAGATTGGTTGAAATATCAAAGTTGGGATGCCAATGTTAGTTACAGAGAAAGTTTGTATCCTACACTCATAAGAGCTCTAATCGATAATCTTAACACTAGAACAGAAAGATCATGGATTGGAGAAATAGAAATCAAGCTAACCCAAGAAAGCTTAAGGAATTGCTCAATCTCCCTAAAGAAGAAGAGGAGGTTATATGGCCTTCAAGGGCAATGTTGTTCTCAGACTTAGCAGAACTTGAGATAGATGAGAAAGAAAATTATTTACATACTAGTCACTTGAACACCAATCTCAGACTAGCCTATCTCATTATTATGAATAGTGTATACCCTAGAAGAGGAGCTACAGGAGATATTCTCAGAAAGATGCCAGAATCATGTGGGCATTAAAGAACAAAAGAAAGCTAAATCTAGCTAGGGTGATGATAGATCACATCCACTTGATTAAGAGCACCACAAGGTTTCCTTTGCCTTATGGCATGGCTTTGACCAAGTTAATCAAAGAAGTAGGAGTAAATCTCTCCAATGAAGATGAAGAGCCTCCAAGGAACACTGATAGATTAGATGAGCAAGCATTGAAAAGGATGGGCTTTCAGTATACTGTACAAGGTTGGATCAATAAAAGACCAAAAAGAGCAACTCAGTTGAAAGGATTTAGACCTGGTGAAATCCAGAAAGAAGAAATGCTATTGTTGCTACTGAATAAGCTATTGAATAAGGACACGAACTCTCCTCACATGAAGAATAAGAGATAACTGAAAGACAAGAGTTCATTAGTCCATCAGTAGAAAGAATGAAAGAATTCTCCAGTAGAGAAGAACCAAGAGAAGTTGAGAGAATAGAAGATGTTCCAAGAGAGGAATGAAGAATAGAATTAAAAGATATTGTAGAAGAACATGAAGAAACAGTAGCAGCAGACATGCCATCTCACACCCCCATTAGATCCCCTTCACCTTCTAGAGACACTCACACTCATCAACCATCCACCTCATCCATTCCCACATCTCAACCTAGTCAAATGATCTAGAAGACAGAATAACCATGATAGAATACTTCATGCAAACCTTAGCTCTCCAAATGAATGAAATAAATTGTGTTCTTTCAACTACCATGTCTTCCATGATTCTTAAAGCTGATAAGATTGATCAAAGGCTTGATAGGCTTGATCAAAACTTGATTCTCTTCAAGCCCTGGTAGAATCATTTCAAGGTCAAACCCACCATTTCCACTTCACTCCACCTCAAACCCATTTCACTCCTCCTCCAACTCACTTTCCATCACTTCCACACCATTTCTCTCCATCAAGACCCAGCTCACCAATAACAATAATGTCTTCACCTTCACTTCCTCATCCATCATCACTCTCTATCATTTAAGAGTTTGCTTAGCCCATGAGTTAACCTTCTAACATGACTTCTATCATCCCTTACATTCCCTTTTCACAAGCACAAGTTTCTCCACCATCACCACGTCCATCAATTTCAACCTCAGAAAATAATACTCACACTCTCTCAAATGAATATTATATCTGGATTCCATCCAGACTCTACAATCCCAATATTTTCTAGATGACATTTATCAAATCAGAAGATATAATACCTGACAGAATTGAGGACATTCCACCCGAGTGGGAAACCCTCTTAATAGTCCACCTAACTACAGACCTCCTCCAGACTACAAGTATCCTCCCTCTCCACCACAAAAGCCACCTCAAAGCAAACTAATTGATGATAATACTGATGTTATTCTTCCTCTATCTAATCCAATTATAATGACTTTTTCAGAATTCAAAGCTAGATCAAAACTCAATCTTGAAGTTATCAAAATCTTTGCTTCTCAAAACATTTTCATTGCCAAACAAGAATTACCATTTTTAGAACTTGAGGATCCTAACCTTCTTCATAGGATTCTCTTTCTTCCAAATCCTCCTTTGACTCTAGAAAACCACACCATTACTATTCCAAATAAAGAGTTAATTTTGCAGAAGTATTCTGAGTCACTCCTTCAAATGCTTCCAACTTCCAAACCTGTCAGAAAAGTGTTTCCATCTCCCATTGGTTCTGATCAATTCTTCATTATGGCTTTGGAAGAAAATTCATTCTACAATAATGCCAATCTTGAGGCAATTGCTGACAATTTGCCTCTTTCTTATCCTCAAATGAAAGATCTTTCTCTTCAACATAGGCTGAAAATAATTTAGCCTGCACCAATGGCATTTCAAAATTTTTTTCCCAAAATAGAAACTAAAAAATTACTCGCAGTTCCCAAACCCAAGATTATCACAAAGCCAAAACCAACCCCAAAACCAAAAATAAAACCTTCATCTCAGCCATCCACCTCCAAACCAAAGAGGAAGACACAAATTCCACCTCCTAAAGAACACAAGAAGGCTCCTCTAGAAAGAATCACAATACACTATGAAGAGTACATTGCAAGAATGAATGACAATACCTCAAAAGGGCTTCCTATAACCTTTCCTAAATTGTTGGATCCAATCTACAGGGACAGAATCAACTTCATTTTTGTATCAAGTTGTGGCGCAATAGCTTATACACATGAGCTACCTGTAGCTCTTCCAAAGCATCCATTTTTCATCCCTCCTCCTCTACCAAAAAGGGCTAGAAAATCAAAGCCCTCTCCCAAACCATCTTCTTCTGAACCCAAGCCACCTCTTCCACCTCTTCAAGATATCTTTCTCAAGACATACAAGAGAAAAACTAAATGAATCTGCTATCTTTTACATTTTTTCCTCTCTAATGTAATTTTTTTATTAATGCAAATTTCAATATTTATATGCATTTTTTTCCTGTCACATACTACTACTCGTTTCCACCTTTTTTATTATGACAAAAAGGGGGAGAAATATGAGTGATATAATAGGGAGAAAATTTAAAAAAAAAATGATATCTAGTGAATGCAATGTGAATGTATGAAAATATGATATCCAGTGATTGTAATGTGAATGTATGAAATGTGATATGCAAATGCAAAATTTATGCTATATGAAATATAGCTAAATTATGTGCATCAAATTAGGAGGAGCTGCACTCTTTAGTAAATAGAATTTCTTTTATTCTACAAAATAAGTTGCTCCAAGTTTAACTGTTAGACAAACTTTGAAGTGTATATCGCTCACTATTTTGTCATCATCAAGAAAGGGGAGAATGTTGAGCATATTATTAGCTTAATTTTGATGATGAACATTCTTCATGTGTGTTTTGATGATGAGAAAAAATATAAGTGAAACATTAAGGTACTAACTGTCTATTTTCAAGAATGTTATAGAAATATTAACAATAAAAGAAAGAAACAATGAAATGCTCATTAAAAATAGGTATATAAATTACATATATACTTAAATCAATAAAACAAAAATTATGAAATATTGAAGACATGCTTTAGAGAAAATAGGAGTAACTTCGGAGTCTTTTCAACACGCTTTAGAGTCATTTGAAATGTTTCGGAGTAGTTATAATGAACTTTGGAGATGTTCAGGAATGCTTTAGAGATTGGGGATGCTATAGAGAACAATGAAAAAGCATCAGAGTCTTCACAAAATGTTTCAGAGATATTACAATATACTTCGGAGAACATTGAAAAAGTGTCAGAATCTTCACAGTAAGCTTTAGAGTAAAATTAAACACTTTGGAGAAGTTACAAGTATGTTTCAGAGAAAATTAGAAAGCTTTGGAGAAGATTGACAAAGCTTCAGAGAAGTCATAATGCACTTCAGAGTTCTTTTTCAAAGCTTTAGAGATGTTATAGTGTGCTTCAAAGATAATCAAGAAAAGCTTTGGAAGTGTCAAGTATGCTTCGAAGATGTCACAGTATGCTTCGGAAATAATAGGATAAGCTTCAAAGTAAACAGATACGCTTCAGAGAACTTTGAGTCGCTTTAGAGAAATTTGAGGCACGCTTCAGAGAACTTTGAGGCACGCTTCAGAGAACTTTGAGTCACTTCAGAAAACTTTGAGTAACGCATCGAAGATGTTTTTCAAAACTTTGGATCACTTTTCTGAAGACATTAAAAATTCAAAAAATCTAAACTTCTCTCTACAAAGACCTGTCGCAACTAAAATGGATTTTAATCACTTTGGAGAATCTGAAGAAAACAATTAAGATTATCTGAAATCAGTCTAAACACCATCTGCTCACTCATCTCTTCGAAACACTTGATATGAAAGTGAACATTTGGAAAAGTCAGCGACGGAAGCAGTAGACCAATATTAGATTATAGCAAAGTCAAATGTCAGATAAAAGATAAGGTAAAGAAAAATATTTTTGAGCATTTGAATGTCTTCCAAAGTCATCAACGAAAACATCTCTCTAAGACTATAAAAGAGAGATTCAAAAGCAAAAAGAAAACAACTCGATTGAATATTTTTCAAACTTTGCTAATCACATGAAGAGCATTCAGAATCTTCCTCCAAAAGTTCAACTCCAATGCATACAACTCAGTTAGAGCTATCAAAATTCAAATCTCTACTCGATCAAGGAGTTTGAATCTTTTACTCTTACTGTTTAATCTTTCACTTTGAATTCTGAATTTTTGTACAAATCTGCCTAAGTAACAGACATTAATTTGTATACTTTATTTTAGTGTTTGGCAACACAAGCGGAGTGCTTAGTGTTTTTGTATAGAGATAAGCAAGTAGGGAACTTGCCGAAAGGGTATAAGTTTTTTAGTGAGCTTTGGAAAACCTACAGGTTGTGAAAGTTTCTTGTTAGCCTGGAAAACTAGTAAGTTAGTTGGTGAGCTTGTTGTAAAACCAATGGATATTTGATTAGGTTGATCAAGGTATTAGTGGAACCTAAGCTCAATAGAGAAGAAGACTAACTCAGAGAAGTGGAGTAGGAACCTAGGAAGGGCTGAACCACTATAAAAATCTTGTGTTGTTTATTGTGCAGTTTGTTTTGTTTATTCTTTTAGCACCATAATCATTTGATTTGGGATAAAAGTTTTAAAAGCTCAATTCATCCCCCACCCCCAATCTTGAGCTACCGTTATATAATGGAGCTACCATTGCATAAGGGACCAACACTCATTTCTAAAAATTCCCTCATTGGTGAAGGTGATCATTGCCAAAATGCCCCCAATGGTGAAGGCATGCTCTTACCAAAATGCCTCGATTAGTGAAGGTGGGCTTATTTCCAAAAATGCCCTCATTGGTGAAGATGGACATTCCTAAACTTACCCTGCAGGTGAATTTGGACTTCAAGCTTATAAATACCCTCTCACTTACTCTTGCCATATATAGAATTTCTCTTGACTAGAGCTTTAAGGACTGTTAAAGAGGCAAGTGCCTCCCCTGACACAAGTGGCCTTTTGCCACTAGTAATTTCTCTTGGTGCCTGAGGGCATTCTGCCATGGCACACATGTGAGTCCTACCCATGCTATGGTAATGTTGAGTCCTACATGGACAACAAGATACTACCAGGCTAAATAGTTAAAATACACTAAAACCTTTTAAAGCACTAATTTATCCCTGAAAATGGCAGAATCACTCTAGTAAAAATCCATAAAATTAGGAAAATAATGACATGTTCCCCACCCATTATCTTAAACTAATTAGGGGATTGTCATTAGTACTAATCATTATCATTAGCACTAATCATGATTAGGCTTAATTAACTTAAAGTATAATTAGGCTCAATTTATGTAACCACTCTATGATCTCTCATAGGTTAATGATAGAGATCAGCTGATTTTTGTTTTCCATGGGATATTGGAAAACACTACTCATCCAGTCATTCAATTGTCTAAGTTTAGGATCGGGTCACTGAATCGTAACTCACGGAGTTAAACCTTAGCAAAATTTCTTCAAATCAACCAAACCCAGTCAACCTGGCACACTCTTCCTAAGTTTCTCATGGGTAATTGAGAGAGCTGAGGTAAACCCAGTCTAACTAACCTACTATTCTTAAGCTTCTTACGGGCAATTTGAGAGAGTTGAGCTAAACCTAAGTTACCTATTTTCTTCTTGATCTCTTTTAGGTTTAAAAACAAAAGAGGTCTCCCGATACTAAGTTATTTTAGAATATGTAAATTGGGTCACAAACCACCTATTTTCATCTTAATGCCTTTAAAGTCTAAATACAAAAGAGATCACCCGGTCCTGAGTCCTTCTGAGATATGTAAATTAAGTCACAAACTACCTATTTGCTTCTTGATCTCTTTCAAATCTCAATACAAAAGAGATTACCTAGTCCTGAGTCCTTTTAGGATATGCAAATTGAGACACAAACCACCTATTTTCTTCTTGATCTTATTCAAGTCTAAACAAAAAAGAGATCACCTAGTCTTAAGTCCTTTCGGGATATGTAAATGAGGTCACAAACCTCCTATTTTCTTCTTGGTCAGGTTTAAGCACAAGAAAAATCACTTGGTCTTGAGTCCTTCTAGGATTGCAAATTGGGTCAAAAATTAGTTTTTCTTCTTAGTCTCTTCCAAGCCTAAATTAAAATAGGTCACCTGGTCTTGATTCCATCTGGGACATACCAATTGGATCAAAACATTCATTCTTTTGGTTGACCTAGAATCTAGCAACATAGTCTAGAGCTGTGTCATCTCTTCCGCCCGTTGGCTTAAGGTGATCTACTAAATTTTGAGCCATCATAATGTTCTTAGCAATTTCAAAGACTACACACATTTATTTGAGAGAATGTGTTTTATTTTTGCGTCTCTAAATGCATTGTACTTTTTCTTTAAATCAAGGGTCTTCTCCCATGGTGGAGATGTAATTAAGACCACTTGTGGTCTGGGATGTGAATATGTAATTTTTTGATGTACACATACGAGAGTAATTAATTGAGGACATCGATAAAATGGAAATTATTTGATTTATTTCAAACAAATAATAAATCATTTTGTTCCATTTTGTGGTCCTCGTTTTATACTTGTTACACACATCAATACTGTTTAAGAGAACTTAATGATTTCTAATTAACTTAGTTAAAAGTCATTAAATACCATACTATTTAATGGTCTTTAAGTATGAAATTTAATGACATTTAACTAAATTTAATAAAAAATCATTAAAATTTAGTTAAATCCAATTAACTTGATTAAACACTATTAATATTTTCTAAAGTTTCATAGAATTTAATGTAGTTTAAACTAATTTCATAAACTTTGATAAACATTATTAAAAATTATAAAAAATAATAAAATTGAATGAAAAGGCTATTTTACTTTTTGAAAATTAAAGGAATACTAACCATAGATCTATTATTTCATAAAGATCCGAAGGTGGATGTTGAATTCTAGCAAAAAATCACTATAATGCATTTTAGCCAAATTGGTCTCATAAAAACTAGAACTTATTGTGACAAAAATCAAATATTTGCACAAAATTACTAGCATTAATGCTCTCTTATTGCTCTATTGCCACATTAGAGGAGTTGCTAAACTAGAAGGTAGTTAGTTATTCAAGAGCTTAAAACACTCACAAAAGGCGATGGGTTTAACCATTAAACCACGGAATATGATCATCAATAGAATCTCCAACAACATTGGTGAAGCATAAGTTGTCCTTCTTGGTTGTGTAACTGTTCACCCATGAGAGTGTGTACAGATGTGGAAGCATGCTTGAAAACAGCTTACACACATTTCAAGTCGCTACAAACTCATAACTCCCACATTTAACAATCCTATTATATAAATGGGATGTCAACGACTAAAGAGTTTAAGCAATCAATCACTGCAAAAAAATCATCTCTTCCCCATTTGACATCAAAAGGCATTTAAAGTTGAGAAAAGTGTGATTTTCATTTTTCAATGATTTCAAGCTCAATCAACAATTCCAGTAGTAGAGTTTGAAAAGGAGATGAGTTCAAACCATAGTCAACTTCATCCGCTTCCATTTTTTTGCTAATTGAAAGAGGTACACAATTAATCTAATTTACTTCATTGGTGTCAGAGCCCAGTGTTGGAGGTGTGGGTATGGCTTGTTTTTAGATTCATAAACTATTAATGTTAAATGCCATATGCCTAAATATAATTATACAATTTGTTGGAATTGTTTTGAAATGGTAGAATTGAATTTATAAATTATTTTAAAGAGAGGAGCCTATCATTCTTAAAAAATTTGGAGTTGTTCCAAAGTAGAGATTTTGGCAAATGGAATCTTAGCAATTTGGGTTCATTATAATTTGAATTGCATAAAGTTGCAATTGGATCCCTGTCAATTTGGATTTGTTCCAAATTAAATGCATTGAATTATCTCTTACACAATTTTCTAGAATTTTAATGGGATCCATTTTTTTGCAAATAATAAAAGAAATTATTAAATGATTATGGATTGTAATGGAATGAACATATGATCATTTTAGGGGTAAATTGGTTTGAATATGGGCGAAGATGGAACACTATGTGCATGTCCTTTTTTCAAATAATATTAATAAAACAATTTGGATTGCATGCCAGATGGAAGTCGCTGGACATAGTTGGGAATAAAGGATGACTAGGCTAGGCATTGGTTAAGCCCATTATCACCACCACTAAGCCCACCAAACCTAGGTTAACTCAAGGGCCTAAGATGGTTGCTACCTAGGCCAGATGCAAGGCAGACCCAGCTCACCTAGCACTAGTGCCTAACGAGCCAAACCCAGCACACCCAATGCCAAGGCCCGATGAGCCAAGCCCAACAACAGCAACTTAGCACCTAATGTAAATGCTCCAACTTGTAATACAACTAAAGAAATACGCATTTTGATGATTAACAAAATAATAGTGAAAAATGACCCAAAAAATCATAAGGCTAATGAAATTTCTAATTGTAGAAATCTATGTACAAACGGCAACCACTTCACAACCACCTAGTGCATTTGCTTGCGACCATAGCCAAATGGCATTTTCCCATAGTGTTCTAGCAAGACACAAATTCCCTAGACACTAGCAGTCAAATTGCTATCTACCAATACTACCTGCAACCCTACAATTGAAGGGAAGGCACCTCCACATACTACCTACCAGCCTAGAGCTAGAAGTGCCTTGAAAATCCAAGCCGCTTACTGTATCGCCTAAGAAAACCAATCAAATACCGTAACTACCAATCATTTACTTGCCAATGTCCAACAATTGGTCTTGAGAGATATTTAGGAAGAATAACCACAACCGATATCAAAGTGGCCTACAGATGGTAGCTGATACTATAGCAGCCTGGTAACCACTTAACAATTGAAATAGTAAAAAATTTTAACATTTCCATTCATTTAATGAGCCCCAATTAGCACCAACAGCTAGATTTTGAAGAAATTTATAAAGGTCACAAGGTTGTTGTAAGCATTTATTAAGTAAAAAAATTCTAAATTGATTATTAACTCAAGTCTTCAAGCCTTCGTGAATTCAATCTTTACAAGTTCCACATTAAAGGCTCTTGCCAACAACAAAAGGAAGATTCTACTACATTAAAGTTAGCTTTCAATCAACATTAAAGCTTCCCCTGTGCTCACAAAAAGACACTACAAAAAGTGTAACTTTACTCTTCCTTATTTCTTTTGGTTTATTTTGTTAAGTTGGTATTGGAGACCAATCTTTAGACTATTCTGAAGAAGATCAAGTGTGAGTGTTAGAGTGTGACTCATGATCAACCTTTTAGACTGTATTATGCTCCCTAGAGCTGAAATCTAGAAGAATGCATTGGCACTAATTGATTATATTCCCTAGAGGTGGAATTTAGAAGAGTGTAGAGGCACTAATTTGTATCCCAACTGAAATAGACATAAGTGGGTGTGCTTGGAAGAGTGGAGTAGGAAAGCTATCTCAAACTACTATACATAGTGTCTATTACTTGTGTTTGCTTGCATTGCTTAATTCTTTTCATTCAATTACAGACACCTTCAAAAAGGGGAATTATAATTATGAGGGTTCAAGTTAAAATTTTATAAACCCAATTCACCCCTTCCCTCTTGGGTCAAGGCTGACTAAAGAGACCAACAGATGGTATCAAAGCAAGCTACAATATAATTATAGAGATTCAAATGGCAAACCCATCTTCTTCATCTCATGTATTTGCTAAGGGGCAATCCTCCACTCGGTCACCTCTATTTGATGGAGTAAATTTTGCTTTTTGAAAATTAAGAATAAAGAAAGTTATAATGGCTAATGACATGGAATCATGGAAGGCCATTGAGGTGGGAGTAACACTCCCTAAAAAGAGCATAGGCACATGGACAAAGCAATACACTAGCAATGTCCAAAATAATGCTAAGGCAATGAACTCTCTATTTTGTGCCTTATCAACCACTGGATTTGATAGAGTTTTCTCATTTATAATAACTAAAGAAATATGGGAAAAACTTATCTCTATATTTGAGGTTTCTTCCCAAGTTAAGAAAACCAGGAGAATTAGAGAATTTTAAAATGAAAGAAGGTGAAAATATTTCTAAAATGTATGCTAGATTTTCTAAGATTACTAATGTTCTTCAAGGTTTGATGCTAATGCACTTAAAGGTTTGGAGAAAGAGATTTCAAATTCTAAATAGATAATGAAGACCCTTAACACATTGTCTGAGTCTTGGAATCAGAAAATCATAGCCATTGAAGAAGCAAAAGATCTAAGCAAGGTTGAGATTGATGATCTAATTAGCTCACTAATGTCACATGAGCTATTCTAAAGCAAGAGAGAAGAGCCAACTAAACAAAAGAGGAGAATGGCTTTTAAAGCTACATAAGAAAGCTATAGTGAGTTAACTTCACAAATCAATGATGAATTTGCAATGCTGAAGTTTAAAAGGTTTCTTAGAAGCAACAAAGGTAGCAAATCAAGAAGACAGCCTAGAACTGATGAGAAAAGGAGAAGAAAGAAAAATGGAGCTACACAAATGTTACAAATTTGGGGGAGTTGGACACATGCAAACTGAGTGTCCAAACAAACAAATGTAGACCGAAAGGAGAAAGATGATAAGAGAGAAAAAGGTAGAAAGGAGTGTCAATACAGGAGATCATCTAAGTGCCAAGCATAAGGGATGTTTGTAAATGAGGATGAGTCATCTAGTACAAGCTATAGTGAGAAAGAAGATAAGAAAATCAATAATGTGGCAAGGATATGTTGTATGGAAAGGATTAAAATGAATCCTCAATTCACACCACCATAGAACTTCAGGTTGAAAAGAAAAGCAATAACATCGAAACTGAGGTAAATTCTTACAATTCCTATAGTTTAGATTCTCCAGCTCTTCTAGTGTGTGTAATAAATTTAATGCGTTTGATGAATTATAACAATCATATGAGTCACTCTTTAATGAGCTTGAATCACTAGGTCATAAATTTAGCCAAAAGAAGAGATACTTTGATGCAACAGTCAAAGTGAATGCAAAACTAGCTAAAAGAAATCTACCTCTTCAAAAATAAGTTGACAATTTGAAGAAAGAGATCGACATTCTAAATATTATGCTAAAAAAAGTCTCCTATGTAGGAGAGCCATTGACCAAGATCCTAATAATGAAAAGATAAAGCAACCAAAAAGGTCTTGGTCTTAATGAGTCAAGTAGTGAAGAGCCACATGAGCCCAAAGCATTCAATGGATGGACCAAAGGAATAAATATTATAGATGAAAGAGGCAACTATCCTCAACTTAGAAGGTATATTTATCACTCATGGTAAGAAAACCAAGGAAACCAAAGGGAAATTCACAACCATCCATCACACGTAGTTCCACTAACAAAAATGGACCCATTACTTAGATGCCAAGGAGGTGAAAGGAATTTTGCTTGTGATTGTAAGTAAGTCTCAAGGCAACAACAAGGATCACATGGTTCATGGATGGCGGATGCTCAAGGCACATGACCAGAAACAAGGAATTATTCAAGGAATTGAAATCATTAAATGGAGGTATAGTGGCATTCGAAAACAATGATGAAGGCTTCATAAAAGGAAAAGGTAAATTTATGGATTATATAATGCATACATTAAAGATGTTTTATATGTTGATGGCCTCATAGATTTGTATTTGAATCATCTATATGTAATGTATTAGATGTAAATGATGATGTACTTTTTAGTGGCAAAAAACATGGAAATATATATTTAGATTATCTTAATGAAATTATTTGAAAAATTCTTAATTGTTGTTGATGATGACCCATGGTTGTAGCACAAAAGATTGAGATATATCAACATGTCATACATTAAGTCTTTATGGAAAAGAATTTTGTCAATGGTTTACCAAAGCTTAAATATGACAAAGACCAAATTTGTAAAGCTTGTCAAATGTCTAAATATACCTAAGTTTCCTTTTCACCCAAAAAGGAAGTATCCACATCAAGATTACACATGGATTTTTTTATTATTGGTGGAAAAAGATATATGTATATCATTATAGATGATTATTCAAGATTTACTTGGGTAATTTTCATCGCAAGTAAAAATGAAGCATTTTCCATGTTTTCCACCTTTTCCAAACTTGTGAAAAATGAGAAGCAACTTTCAATTGTATCCACTAGAAGTAACCATGTTGGTGACTTTGAAAATAGAAAATTCATTGCATGTTGTCAAGACAAAGGAATTCACCACAGCTTCTCTACACCTAGAAATCTACAAGAAAATGGAGTTGTGGAAAGGAAGAATAGAACTATACAAATGATGGTTAGAACCATGCTCAATGAAAGCAAATTATCCAAACATTTTTGGGAAGAAGCTATTAGCATACCATGTCATGTTCTTAATTGAGTTACTATAATAGCAATTCTTAAGAAGACTCCCTGAACTTTGGAAAGGAAGAAATCCAATATATCATATTTTCATTCTTTTTTATTGTAAGGCCTTGAAAAATTTCAAAAATGCAACTTTTTTTTATTATAAAGTTTCGATAATTTTTGCCGGGTCGACAGATTGTACAATTAAATTATTATAAAAAAGTTATGAAATTGAGTGGATTATTAATATAAACATGAGGATGAGGTTGGTAATGCATCAAAATGTGTTAAGTAAGTAGTTTAATTGAAAAAAAAATGAATTTAAATTGGTGGAATGCCAAAGCTGTAAATATGAAAAAATATTAAATTTTATTAAGAAATGTTTTTTTAAAATGGATGGAATATCATTATTAATGTGAGGATGAGGAGGACACACA
>JAYJMB010084254.1:0-17385 GCA_036873735.1 Pouteria campechiana | reverse complement strand
GATACAATTTCACAATATAATGCTCAAAACTCCTTTTTAGTTGCCCATAGAACGCTCGGACATACTAGGGAATATGATGAAGCAGCATAAATGTTGTTTGTTAAATGAACTATTTTGCTAGTTTTTAGATATCCTTCCGCATTTCAAAGTTTGTTTTGCGTGTGCTTGCAGCCCCTGCAGGCATCAGAAATTTAAATTGCAAACACTCCGTTGTCATAGAGTGCTTGGTTTATTACAAGTTGGAAAGAAACGGTCTTTAGCCACGTATCAAAATTCCCCAAATTGATTTCTGCTGCAGGGATCAAAATTCTCATGATTTCTGAGCTCAGCTAGTAAAATAATACCAGCTTGAAGAAAAACTAGAGGGGAAAAGAGACAGAAGGAAAGAAAAGGAATTGCACAAATTTGGGAACCACATTTAGCCACGGATGGTATCAACTTCTTTTCCTTGGGGTCTGCAGAGAGAAGATTGGTTCAACTGGAAGAGATGGAGTTTGAGCAACAGCAGAATCAGCTGCAGGGCTTTCATTTTTGGATTCTCCAGCAGACTCATCACCTTTTCTACCATCCAGAGGTCCAGAATGGGTGACTTCCTGGGACCCAGTGGTAGCAGGAGCACTTCCTACGAGGCTTTTGTAAATTGTCAAGGCCTGAGCCATCATGCTGGCAGGATTGGCAACACTGCTAGGAAGCAACAGTGTTGTTCCCTGCAAACATAGAACAATTAAAACGAATGACATTGACATTAGCCATTATAACAAGAACACAAAATTTAGCCCCATTTGAAGCTTAGCAGTTCCTAATCACCTCCTTGGCAATGTTGCTGAATGCTTGGATGTATTGTTCCGCAACCCTTAAACTTGCAGCCTGCAGAGATTCAAACCCAACTTCATTTCAACCATAATGTGAGCAACTGGAATGTCACTATAAGGTAGAAACATTCTCTTGAGAAAATGACATTAAAGACATTAAAAGGTATCCATTCTATTTCCATGATTTGTGTTGGCTTGACGATATGCTATTCTCAAGGGAAATAATCAACTTGGGTTAATGCCACATGCAATCATTCCCTAATAGTTGCATCTAATATAGCTACAGAGTGAGGACAGAATCACAAAATTGTTGAGAGAGAGAGAACTTCAGCAGTAGAAAGGTCGTGCATCAATATCAAGGTCTAAGGTTTGAATATAACTCCTACATACACAGAACAACAATGTTATCAAAACTGAACTGGAGGTTCAACCAATCGACTGATTTCACTTGAACTTGCTCAACCAGTTTGAAGTTTGAACCAGGTTAAACTTTTTTAAAATTATTTAATAAAAATCTAAACAAATAAAGAATGCAATTATCACCAATAAAACCATTGACCTTAACCCATAAACTTGTTACTTTATTACCAAGCAAGCTGAAGGACCTCTCAATAAATTCTTTTCTTCACAATTTAACTTCTTACAAGAAAACAGGTTTTGACTGGACTGAAACCAGCCTGAGTCCACTTCCAGTTTTTAAAACATTGGAGAACAAAATGTAATATGTGATGATGATTTGAAAATGCTGCCCTGATCAACTGGACACAAGTTTGGATGACAGTCCCAAATGTAGTTTCTGAGAAATAAAAAAAAAAAATAACTGACAAACTTCTGATTTAAAACCATCGAAAAGAAAATGCAGTTCTTAATCCTTTGTGTGTGCCTGTTTCTGTGGATGCTATTTTTCTCATCTTGAAGTCAATCTGGTCAAAGCCACTGGTCCAGTCATCTCTCTCTCTCTCTCTCAAGAATCACAAACTGAAAGGAAAATCTAGACATTGTAAATAATGAAAATCTAGTACAATGAAAGGGAGAGGATCTCTCTCTCTCTCTCTTATGGGCTTAAAAAGTTAACCTTTTCACATTCTTTAGTCCACAATCTATTATAAAGATTAATTTTTGTTTAGCTTCATCTACTGTTTCCTCAGCATGCCTTTTAGAGTTTCTATATTATTGTAAATCTTTCCTATCTTTAGCTCTTAGCTTTGAAATCTCAGCATTTATTAATAATGGATTTCTAGACATCTTCATTCTACTGCCAAGTTTCCATTTGTATGTAGGTCCCCCCTCGAAATATTCTTAGAACACCTCTTTCTATTTTTCTAGCAGTATTTGGCATCTCATTTCACTTAAAATAAACTACTATGGTATTCCACTTTCCTTCCTTTATTAACTAGTTATCCAAAGGCATCATGTTGTTTCCTACCAAATCCCATAGCCTAGCTTTAGGATTTCTGCTACGTTGTTTGCTTTCTCTATTTGTTAATATAAATATTCATGACCATTAAACCATGTTAGTTAAACTCTCCCTTAGTAATATCTTACAATCTCAACATGATGAGTAACCCATCCTCCTACATAAAAAGACATCCATTTAGCTCTATTTAGTTTGTACATGATAGACTATTAACAGTAATTAAATATCATTTCTTTTTATGTAGTTACTTGCCAAAGCTAGATTGCATGTCATGGCAAAATCTACAATGGCATTCCTCATTTCATTTCTTACACAAAAACCACACAATATATTAACCCTCACATGGCCTTTTCTCTTTCTGTGTATACCCCCATTGAAGTCTCCTCCAATGATAATCCTTATAAAATGCACAAGTGCAAAACTACTAGAATTCAGCCATCAGAAGAAAGTCCAAGTAATCTCTTATATGTAATGGTCCTTCGTATTGGATATCCTTCTTGCATTTTTGGCTCTCTTTGGAAACTAAATTTGAGTTACATAACTTGCACATTCAATGAATTGGTTTGTTTGGATTTTGGGTCAACTATTTGCTTCATAACATATCTTGGTACTGTTAAAGCAAGTATGAAATGATTTGCTATTTGAATTTTTCTTAATGTATCTCCACACAACAAGTACATCTTGTTAATGTCAAATTGGCCCAGTGGTTGACACCTAGTGTGTGTGAATTAGAGGCCCAAAATTCAACTGTGAGCTCACAATATTTATCAAGCCAAAAAAGACAAAGAAAAGAAAATTCAATTGTAGAGAAATGCCCCACCTCAACACCTCCATTTGCTTTAATTGATTCTGAAAGCAGTGAAATTGCTCTTGCAGTTGCTTGTGCAATGGCAAGTGTAGCTTCAGCTTCTCCTGAAAGACAGCAAACAAGATTGCCAAAGAGGAGCTAAAGCAATGAAACTGTACATGGAAGGTTTTTCAAGAAGTTCCTAAAGTCAGAATTCAATTATATAATTCATGGCAGTCCCAAATCATCTGACCATAAGAACAGAAACCTGTGCAATACAAGTATCCTCAAGAAAACCTTCTTAGCAAAACTATTATCAGGTGAATTTGCTCTGTTGAAACAAGACTGAAAAAAATTCAAAGGAAAGACACTGAGCTTAGAAATCAACTTTAAACTCTCATCATCATAATGATAATGGATCTAAATGTAGAGAAATTAAATAATGTGAGAAGTGCAACGGTGAACAATGACAAGCTTTGACCACTGTTGCATGTCATTCTGACCAGATATACAAATATCCATGTGGGGTTCTTGTTTTGCATCCATGAGCCCTCATGAGGGGCTACAGCAGGTCATCCTTGAACCTTGTGGGCAGAACTTTGTCATGGCAGTCCAGATAAGGAAAGGGTGCAAATGAGGTCAAGAGTTTATGTTATGGTCAACCAAACCAGACCCTAACTGTGAAAAACCTAACCTTGGTCCTAATTATAAAAATCCCAACCCTACCATGGCTCAATGCAAACTTGGATTGAGTTAAGGTCAGCATCAATTTACGCTTTGGTTTAATTTGGGTTAACCATCAGGCTTTGGTTGAATGAATCTGTCATTAGCGAGGAGTTAGATTTTGGGTTGGCTCTTATTGGCTGTTGGTTCCAGGGGATGATGACCAAAGAAGCGAAAACAAAAAGAAAGGTCAAAGAATTGCACAGTAAAAGGGAAGAAGAAAAGGTATGCATGGTCATGTATGGTGGCAACAGGGTAGGGCGTGGCACAGTGGCAAAAAAGATAGCCAATTGTGGCTCATGGCATAGACTATATGGCCATGACAGATTTGCAGAGGAATAGGATACAGTCAATTGCAAGAGTAGAGGGTGAAAATTGGGTCGATAGGTGGCTCCTGTAGTCCCATTATTTTTATCTAGTTTCTAAAATTCTGTTACATAGGACAGGTGATAGAACCATCACTGTCATGTGTAGAGTAGAAATTGTACTTTGGTAATCAGGAGGAGGAACAAAGGCCTCCAAAAATGTTCTACAAAATCATCCATGTAAAGTGGAGGCAGCAAAGAACCCAAAAGTATAATAAAAAGGAGGGAAAAGAAAAAGAAGAAGAAAAACACTGGACTATCAGTATTCCTGAAAAGAAAATAGTTCAGAATACTTCAGACGAGTCTAGTATAGGATTCTCTTTTATTATCCATGGGTATTAAAGGGCCATGCAAAGTGATTGATGGTTTTAAACTAGGGAGCCAGTTAATGAGGGGCCTTTATATTCACTCATGATGCCCCCAGTCTTATTGCATACAGGTATATGGGGCCTGATTTGACATCCATGGACATTCAGAAGAAGCACAGACTAATGGACCTAAATCAGACTCAATGATAGACTTTGAAGACCTGCCTGTCAATTGGATAGGTTGCAGCTTTGCAGGGCCATCCTTCAATCAGGGTAGTAGTTTGCATATGTGAAAATGAATAGAGAAACACTCCATACTAGTCAATAAAAAAAAAGCATCATTGAACATCTCAGACACCACAGTGCATGATATAATTGTGGTGTATGGGTATGTCACTGGGACTCTAGGTCTAAGCATCTTTGGAGTTGGATCTGGAAAGAACTTGAATCAACTCCATCGGATAGATTTTTTGATTGCCTGACTATCAGGACAAATTGTAGGCCATCGTTTCATCCTCAGAGGTAGATTCTCTGACTGCAAGTGAATGAAGCAAGTACTTGAATTATATATTTTGTCATGATCATATTTGAAAGAGACATTTATCCTAATCCATAAATAACAACAGTTCTCCATTTATCACATGAAAGAGAAGCTAGAGCTGCCTTTTGGCCTCTTCTAAAAACAGTCCCACTGTGCTCCATCACAAAATATGATGGTAAACACAAAAGGAGGAAAATGAAAATTTCTGTCCTTCATGTCACATGCGACAAGTGTCACAAGCCCTTGCAAAAATGGGCCTCCAACACAAAAGCCCTCGCTATTAATGTTTGAAATTAAGGTTACCATAACACAATTTGGACATGGTGTTAGACATTTACCACGATCGCATTTATCCTCATCAAAGCTGTATCCCAATTCCCAATTGATTGGTACATGCTAATCAAATCTCAGGCCAAACACCCAGGTTCAGATCTTATGCTTTCTTTTTCTTTTCTCTTTTCCTTTCCTTTTTTTTTTTTTTTTTTGAATTTTTATTTGGAGGATTTGATCATATGCTAAACTTAAACCACATGTTCTCAAATCTCTCCTTGCTACCTCTGTCCACTTATTTTTCAGCCTTCCTGAAATATACACCATCACAAAATAGGGCCAGATTAAATATGTGCAGAGACCTCCATTTATCATAATCCTGACAATATGATGAAGATGAACCCCTTTGTCTCTCAATTTGCAGACCTATAGACCAGCACAAGTTTTCTCAGACCTCCCACAGCAAAAGAAACGCAGATCATTTTCCAATTTTTTGAACTCTACAGTCTGACAATTAATGATTGAGTGGTTTTAGGGATGTTGCTCTTTATTGTAAATATAGTCCTGAATTCCTTTCAACCAGATGAACTAACTGCATGGCATGCTCCAGTCCCCTATTTGGTGACTTTCTCATCTAATGTACAAGATCAGATTCTAGAGGTATCTGTTTGCAATTCTCCTCAGTAACCTCTTCATTAAATGCATATTTTCTCTAGCAAAAAGGCTGTTTTACCATTTTTAGTATGATGCAAATCAGGTGGGTCAGGAGGGTTAACTCATAGCCAACCCAAGAGTACTTTACACTAGGAGGGTTGGAGTCAACCCGATAATACTTTACAGTGGGAGGGTTGCTTGCATAACCCAACCATTTTCAGAACAGATCAGCTTCAGATTGGGTTTTAGTTAGGTCAGATTAAGAACTTGCATGGTTTATTATATCCAAAGATAGATCTAAAATATGAGTTTAATACCACTGAGGCTAAAAGGCAAAGAGTTGGATTAGGCATTCAGGTAGATAATTATTTGGGTTGGGTTTCAAGGTACCCAGTCATTGATCCCCACTCCAACCACCCAAGCCAGTCAAACAGTTTAAGGTGAAAACCCACCCACACAAGGAAAAATAGGTTCCAACCCTCAAAAGCACAGATTGGGTTAGGTCAAGCTCATGTTTTCTCAACCAAGTTACATCCCTAATTGTCCATGATATTGAATGACTGATAACAGAACATAAGACCATAAGGTCTAAAGGAAATAAATATAGGTTGCGAGTCGTGACTATAAAAGATAAAATTTAAATGACAAGGCCCATTGCTCCCTATTGCAAAATAGCTTCTAATGTGAAGCCAATAGCATGACATTATGACAAGATACAATAATAAGACGATGCCTATGTTTTTAAAAAATGCAGCAACAACGTGGCCCATATATCAAAACATGGCCATGACGCTGAGCATGCTTAGCAGATCCATGAACTCACAGTTATGTCAACACCACCTTTTTAATTCTTTATTTGGTTTCTTTTTTCATTTTTCTTTAGTATGACAAGTAATGTAACATTGTGAGTTGATATTAATATTTAGCAAAGAATAGATGCAATGAAGACAATTAAGAAAAACAGAAGAAGATGGAAAGAAGAAAATAAACCCCAAAGTTACCTTTAGCCCTGTTCACTTGATCCATCATAGCAGCTTCTGATTCTAGGATTACTGAATTTTTCTTACCATCAGCAATATTAATATTTGACTGCCTCTCTCCTGTTCAAGCATAATATTTTCATCATGTTAACAGAAAGAAAGACGATCTAGAGATAATCAAACGATTTTTTCCACTGGGGTAAAGTATAAGACTTCAATTTCCTAAGCAATGTTTGGAAAAAAGTTTTTTCGTGATAAACAGAACACCTTCTGACTCTAAAACTTGAGCACGTTTTCTTCGTTCTGCTTCAGCTTGCATCTCCATAGCTGCCCTAACTCCAGGAGGAGGAGATATATCCCCTAGAAAGATGGAAACTCTGGTGAAGCATGATATAGGCAATTGAAATAAGACAATGAACATGTGAAAATTAAATTGCTTACTTATTTCATATCGAAGACACTTCAGACCCCAGGCTGTAGCAGCTTCATTAATGGACTTCTGTAGAACAAATGACATTTCACAAAGGAAGCAAATGATAGGAGTTCCTTTTATCATTAAAGGGGAAAAAAGGATCTGAAATAAAGTAGTGCAATAAAGGACACAAGAAATAACAACAATAAATGAAATAAGATAGTGCAGTTCCCATTTCTTTCAGAGCTTTGATAGCACAACCAAAGCCTCTGAAGCTCATAATTAAAGTTCATATTAAAGGGAAGAAAAAACGCATAAATGATAGCCATATTCAGCATACAAAACATGCACATTATTGACCTGTATAATGAATTTGCATCAAGGAGCACGACTGAGATTCTGGGGGAAATTGATATTAAATCCATTAATTAGTGCCAATTTGGCAGCGGAGATAAGATAGGATTTGAGTCAGTTTGTAGCAAAATCAATTATTATCATGGACGCACTTTCACAAGACTTACAAGCTCAAGGGAATTGGATGTTCATTGCATGCCAAACAACCCATGAAGATAAATGACAACAGTTTTGCTTTTCATCTTATTGGCCATGTGCTTCAATTCGGATCCAAGATTACATTATAGATGCCAAGGAAGCTATAATTTTACAATGTGTTGCCCAACTCTTTTAGATGGATGTATAGACACCAAATTCAAAGTCTCATCCAAATGCTGCCATAGATCTGTTAAACAATACAGTCCTCTATCTTCAGAGTTTTAAGCTCAATCAACGCAATTTTAAGTAGCTATCTCGTGCAATTTTCAGTTAAAATTCACTTCCAACTGTCAAATGCGACAAAAGACATACCACAATATTCTCGTTAAGTGTATCCCTCTCCTCGAATGTCTTATCAAGAGTAATTTTCCCCAGTTCGCTTCGCATTGTTGTCTGTGCCAGCTGTATAACAGCAAAGATTGGATTTTCGACGCCATAGGATGCCAGGAACGGATCAACAATCTGCAAACCTAGCCAAAGTCAATCACATTGCAATAAACACAACCGAAGGAACCGCGAAAGGGGGAAAAAAAGGCCTTACCTTCACATACAGAACGCCATCAATCAAAATGCTAACATTGTCCTTGGTGATTGCGGACTGATCTGGTATTGGGATTGCCTCCTCCTTCAAGGAATGGACGTATGCAATGCGATCGACAATTGGGATTAGAAGGTGGATACCGGAATCAAGGGTCTTCCTGTACTTTCCGAACCGCTCGATGACATAGGCCTTCTTCTCGGGGACGATCCGAATGCCCCAGTTGGTAGGCGGTAGCAGCTCGAACCTGAAGTTATGCTCATCTCGGGGGCGGCCTGTGCGAAGGAAACGGACGGTTGATACGGAAGATAGAAAACAGGGTGCTGATGGTGACGATAGGTATGCCAGGGGAGAGGAGAGGAGTAAGGAGGACTGGATTTGGGATTTTGGGGTGAGAAAAGAAGGAAGCGATTTCAATGGGCGGAGAGAATTCAACTTCGAAATCACCATTGCGCCTGGAATTGCAGCTAGGGTTTTTTGGATTTCTTGTGTTTGTCTTGCAGAAGGGGCAGCCTTTGTAACTCCTAAGAGGGGTTTGAACCTCAGAAGGGGTTTACGTTGTGAAGTGCATGACTCCGGAATTTGGACAGCTCTAAGCTCGTGCTCTAAGTGTGCAAACTGCGGCCTTTTTATTTGATATCGTGGACCGTTTTTTCGTTGATTGTGTAATCCATCGAATTGTTAATTCAGTTGTGAAATGTTCAGTTGTGAAATGGGAGGTATGCCCAACTACATAATCACCCGTGAAATTGGCTTTGATTAGTTTTTTATAATAAAGGGCCTTTATTTCAGATGCAATTCCTGTGTATATTTGTGTGATCTAATATCACTGTTGTAAAGTATCAGATCGGTCTAACCGGTCCAACTAGTTCAACCAGTTCTCGGGCCAATCCAATCCATTTTATAAACAGTTTGATTGAAAAATCAAATGGACAGAACAAAATTGGCCAATCAAACTGGTAACCCAGTGGATTGAACTGGTTAAGTTAATAAACGGTTTCATCCAATGCACCTCAGTGGCAGCAGCATCATTTCCCTCACCCAAGGTGGGAGGTTCAATATCTATGGGCTTAGATGAGCAAGCACGAGGCTACCAGCCCACAGCCAACATGACAACCTGAGTATGATTTTGGGGCCCTATGACAATGTATCAATTGGGAAATTCAACTAATCAAATATTGTCAAGCTAGGTTCTGATCAATTGCTAAGACCAGACCTCAGGTTACACCTTACACTGATATAAGCTACACTGCTTAATTTTCAATGAGCTGGGTCAAAGAAGGATAGAGAAGTTGTCATCGCCAGAGCCACACATGCATGAAATAGGTCTTGACCTAATGTTACTTCATGTCAAGAGGTCGAGCTCAAATGTGCTTTCATTCAACTCTAGCAAACATAAGAAGGTGCAACATATTACAGACATTCCAGACATGTAACATGTTATGCCCAACTTGGGTTTATTTTTTTAACTGCAAATGGGAAAGAATCTTTAGATGCTTCAGGTTCACCTCCATGAAACTCTTTTAACTGTTGTCTAATCTTCTCAGGCTTAGTGTTAGTGTGCATTATTTCTGCTATAGTTATCCATTCTTTTCCAAATGTTTGCCCGATTAAACTGGTCTTGAAAACATGTGTAGGATAGCTGGTGGATAATTACTGGTTGCTCTTCTCCATGACAAGACAATCAAAGGACGTGGGGCAGTGTTTGGACACAAAAGTAAGCTGAATTTTAATGCTCTGTTTTTCTCAAGGCATCCTACCCTTGTTGGATGAAAACTGTGGCTACATAGCTCCAATGACAGCATAGTTCATGTTTTAGTGTATCAGCAATCCTCAATCTGCATTTTTGATTCAATGTGTTTGGAGAGAATTTTAGAACCAAATCTTGCCTTTTAATCATCATGTTGTAGCAAAGAGCCTTGAAAAATTCTTGAAAACTGATTTCTAAGCATAATGATTACGTGCGTTAGTTGAAAATCTCATGAAAAGAAAGCCATTGACTCTTATAGATGGAGATTTTGCTGGCACACAAAGTGCCCCAGCTTCTGCTTTTCAAAATGGACAAATCATAATCTACATTTTTTCACTTTTAACCTGCATAATTGGGACAATTACATGTTTATCATCATCTGAGATTTGGTTGTGATGATTTTCCAAGGATATTTGAGTAAGTAGACTTTGCTCTTTGACTTGCTTTTCTTCAATCTGATTCTCCAATGAAATTTGATTAGACACACTTCTCTCTTTTCCTTCGTCCTGTGACAAATGGATATCCTTATTCTTGCCCCACAAGACGCAGTAAAGACCAACAATAATGAAGAAAGCGCCAATTACACTGAAAGGAAGCAAACAGTTGTGAGTGACTGGATATGGAGGTGAATAATGGGTGATAGAAAAGCAAACATGCAGCTGGTTTCACTCACTCTGTCCAAAATGTCAAGCGAAGTCACGGTCAACTAAAATTGGACGAAGTCATTTTTAAGTGGCAACCAATTGAAGCCTAAGAGGAGTGAAGAATCTGCAATTTTCTGGTTTGAAAATAACAGTGTTCTCCAACAGTGAATCTTGGCAGTCTAGAAAGACTCATGGAGAAGGTCAAATTATTAGACTTGGCCTCTTATCTTCCTTCTTGCATCAGTCATCGCAGTGATGAATGGGCTACATTAATTTTGGAAAACTCAACATGGGTAGCAGATGGACTGCTGGATGCAGATGGGACCTTCCCAGGCTTCCTCCACTGGAAGTGGTTTGCCGGAAATTCAACAAAAATCTAAATGAGTGAATGGTTCCAATATCATTTTGCACAACCTGCCCAGATGCAGACGTTCTGCAAAAACAATTGCTGAGAATATTCCCACCACAACGAGAAGTAATGGTGAAAACATGGCAGTGAAAACTGGTCCCTTTTCACTGATGCACCATGTCTGCAGGTAATATACAAGCCCAGAGATAACAACTCCCTGCACACAAAAGAAGGATGTGTAAAGAATGGAATGTTAAAACATGTTGAATACATATATACATATATATATACACACACACACACATACATACATATATATAGGGGAAAGATTATATGAGACCGGTCTCAAAAACATATATTTTTATTTTTTTTTCATTTTTTTATAAACTTGAAAATTAATAAGTTTTTAGCTTAAATACCAAATTTTATCATTTTTTATTTTTATAACTATTTTTTTATTTTTAAAGTTCAGAGGCATTTTCATGATCACAATTTTTATAATTATTGATTTTCAAGTTTATAAAAAAATAATAAAAATAAAAATATATGCTTTTGAGACCGGTCTCAGGGCTGCCCATGTGAAACCGATCTCATACAATCGTTCCCCATATATATAATACACACACACACATACGTAATCTTTCAATCTTTCAATGATTTACTTCACTCGTGTCATTCAATTAGTTGGTCCTATCATGGGTGAGGCATTTTCCAAAAATCTAGAACTGGAGTATCCAACCATATCCAATCTTTCTAACCCAAGTTAAAAGCTTAAAATGTCCACAATGTATTTCATTGCAAAGGCAGTCATGTGGACATCTAAGATCGATTAGAAAGTCTTAAAAAGTCATCAGATGTCAGTGATCAATCATTTTTGTAATCTTAAGATTAATGGTGACCATTGGGACACAATTACTGCATCAATATGAATTTCAGGCTCTTCTCCTTCTGCAAATGAGCAAACAAAAATACTCCACTAATCTTGTAATCATGAACCAATAGGATTAGGCCACAAACCAAGCATGGAATGGCTCTCAATTTTCAGAGTTCTCCTAACCAAAAGATGAAAACAGAGCATTACATGCAACATGATGATTCCATTACCTAGCCATGGACTAAAGTGCATATTTGTAGATGTGGAATGGAAAATGCTTATAAAGACGGTGCATTGGGTAAAATGACTAGGTCTCAATACCTGCGATGTTCCTAGTTAGCCATCCTCCTAATCGGACTATCAGAGAAGGAAAATGGAACTCACACAGTAGACTATTGTCAAGAGCTGAATATTCCATTGTAATCTCCAAGATGTGGTATTTCTATCAAAAGCAATCGCTAGCACCGAACATTGCAATGTTGCAAAAAAGCACATCAGAGTATTCATTGAAAATCTTGCAGGATAAACCTCAAACACCTTGACCTTCAGATAAAAAGAAGCATGGTTAGCACCAGTTGTTTATGTACAAACAAGATGGAATGCAAGATGATTCGCACAAGTCTTGACAATTGGTTAATCTATACCAAACATCTTACCGATCAAGCGTGGGCATGTAAGTTTGGAGCATTGTTTTAATCAGAGCAGTGGTCTCCAATTTGGGAGGAAATGATCAATATTCCATTCTTAATGCAGCTTGGACTTCCCCATCATATTGAATGTTAAGGCAAATCATATTGAGGGTCCAGACTGTCAAACAATACTTTTGGAAGCTATTACGGACATGTGATGCTACATTATGAGTTCCTCAAAAAGACAATTCCATCCATTCACTGGAAGTATGGAGTTTCTTTCTTGTCTTAGATGCCCATCTCCAGAAGGCCAATCAGATATTTAGGGAACCGCCATCAAGTGCAGATTGTAGCATCTCATTGTGGAGCCAACCAAGCAATATAAATTATCCTGATCATGATACCATGTTAATGGTCCCCAACAATTTCTTTAATGGACCAACTTCATAGAGTATATCTCAATTCCGAGAGAAAAAATAAATGTAACCATCCATCTCAAGACCTGGAGAATCAGCCATCCGCTGTATGCAATATGGCTCGTTAGTATAAGAGCCGAGCCTTTGATCCAATCATTCTTGATGTGTTGTGGCCCACCCAAATGCTTATGGCCAATATCGATTAGAGGACTTTTAACAATGCCCTTGAATAAGTATCCTTTGTACAATGTAAAAATCAGAGCTCCACCCATGCATGTTAAGGTGCCAAGCAGCTTAATTTGCCCCCCAAAAGTCCTAATTCTCACCACTTCCATCCTGAGATATGGCAGTATAAACCATCAGACATCAAACTTTTAAATTGTATCAGACCCTCATAACGTAGTAAAATATTTAGAATCCTTACCTGAGTAGAACTGCCATTATGAATGTTAAAGAGGGGATGGCATTACTTAAAGCACTGGCCACAGTTGGTGAGCTGTAATTGAGACCTATGTAGAAGAGGTTCTGATGGATTGTAGTCCCAAGTGAAGCAAGCAAGAAGATTTTCACAAGAATCGAAACTGAAAGAGGCGGGCGATGTTTTCTGCATTGTTAGGAAATGGTTAAATAGACAAAATACGAAACAACTTCAATTTATGCAGATAGTAAACGTTGGGGCCAAAGCGTCCCCCAATTTTACTTTTCATGTTCCAGCACGCCTCATAGTATGATCAAATTGGTAATTATGGGTGTAATTATTTGAGGTACTTCTTGGTGCATACCGTACATAAAAATTTCATATATGGATACAATCCAAAGAGTGAAGAACATTAACATAATGATCTAATAAAATTCGCTCATTCCAACACAAAAAGGGTTAGCAACCCACATTAGGTCACGTCCCTGGATTAACTAAACCACGATTTAAGCATTTCTCTTACTTGCAATGTTTATGAACTGTATAAACCTGAATAACTGAAGACTGGCAAGGAGATATCAAGAGACGCACTTAAAGCCAAATTGGAGTTAGTCCATCTGCAATAATGCAGGCTTCATGGTGAATGCTTCAGGTTCGTTCAGCAGCATATGGACATGGCATGTCCATCCCCCAACAATGAGCTATGGGTCCTTTACATGCTCTGTAAGCAAACTCATCGTCTTGCAGGGATTAAGAATGCTTACCTCTCAATAACATAAGCGATCGGACCTAAAATGAGCATGGCGATAAGGTGCCGATATACTATGAAAGCAAGGTAACTCAATCCCCTCTGCAGGGCAAGCTTGCCGAGGACGTTTGATCCGCCATAGGCAAGCTGAACGATGATCATGGCCACATAAGACAAATGGCTTGTCATGGTTCGCATCCTTGCTACACAGCAAGTGCTTTCAAACTGTCCTTAGTTGGACTCTTATAGTTGTCCAGGACGAAATGGCCCTTGCTTTCATGTGGACCTCTATTTTTAAACTTTAAACATAAATTTAAGTGGAAAACACAATCACCACGGCAACATGCCACATATACCCACTTATTTCAGAGGTAGTGGATGAATTCGATTCCCTTTGATATAAACGTGGTGCTATTCTATTCTGTGTGACAGGCAACGCAAAGATGAGCACGTAGGAAAGGGTAACTATTGTTGTTAGATGTCTGCCTCATGTGAGGAATGTAATCTGTCTGTCCAGTTGGAACCTATATTGCAGTTTGAAGGTCCACAAGCATGCGTTCTGTTGAATAGTTTTATGGAAACCAGGGCCCCTCTTTATAATGATACCACTCCCCAACAAACACACAGAAACAACTAGTGCAGAGATACTGATGATAGCTGTGAGTAAACATTTTTTTTTTTCCGGTTTGGATGGAGGAATGTGATGCTTACTTCGGGATTGTTTGTTTAGAAAGAAAGAGAAATGAAAATCTTCTTTCCCGTGACGTTTATTTACCTATTCTAACAGCTCTACTTTCTTATAATCATTAGCTAGATTTTAATCCAAAAACCTATTTATTTTGTCTACATACATATTATATTCAACATCGCCCTTTAAGACGATAATATTGTTTGCTTTTCATTTGAAAATTACACGTCTCCTGATCCAAACTGCCCCCAAAAATGATTCCCTTGCATTCTTCATTTTAACCATCAACGAAATGTCCCGAACATGGGCAGCGGCATTGGTTCGACTAATTTTTGCCATGGGATGTGCGGATAAGACGACAGCTTAATTTGGTTTTGTAATTCCAAAACTCAAGATTCGGATTTGACTAGAAAGTCCTTCGCCTTGTGTTTATCTGGGCTGGTGAAAAGTGAAAACTCAGCAAAACTGTGTAGTTTAAAGTTGTTTTACTATCAAGGCTTGTCTGGGACAGAGAGGCCGGGTCACTCGAACTCAACGCAAAAGAGGCGAACTATGTTGAAGGTGATTCAATGGAAATTAGTGGCAACTCAGAAGAATTTCCTATGCATCATGAGCAATTACTATAGAATTTGGCTGGATGACTGATTAACGAGATCATTTTCGTTGAGTCAAGTCAGCTGAGTTTTGAATTGTTCGTTTTAGTCATTTTAAGCCGATTTAAATGAACAGTTGAACCGGTTTAAATTGGAACAGACAAGCACCCGTTTCAACCACTGGTTCGGTTCTGCCAACAACTTCAATGACGGATTCCCACAAGCCTCGCAAGAGGGTTGCAACTTTTCTCTCTTGTGAATTAAACTTGTCCATGCATCGGATCCGTTTGATATATCCTAAAGAATAAAGCAATATACCGAAAATACTTATTAAGGAGATTGAGTGGTAGTCGAACGAGAAGTATTGAGATAAGACGAGAATAAGACGTTACGAGAGAGGGAATGCCGAAAAAAATAATGGTGTGATGAAATATACAAATAATTCTTAACTGAATTAAACCGGTCTTGAAACTAGTGTTATCAGAACTCAAGGGAAACCGTGAAGTTTTATCACGCCAGGTTTGGTTCATAGTAGATTTTTTTATGTTAATATTATTAATAGAATAAATGATGCATTGAAGTAATATAGTATTACAATAAAAGATCTACATATTTAGATTAATACCTATAATTTAGATTTTTCAAAATCATGTTATATATACATATGTATAAAAGATGGTTTATTCGGTTGAAGTGGCTAGTTTAACTGATCAAATCTTGAATCGGACACCTAACTGGTTTAATCACCCACCTGGTTCTGATAATATTGCTTGAAATTACTGAAATTTTCATATATTATAATGTTTTAGTCCAATTTAGGCACAAAAATCATATTGTTATTATTACTTAATCGAAATATAAAAATCATTGCAATTGAAAACATATATGAGACATAATATCCAAAAAATGATTCTATGTAATTTTATGAGTTTGCATTGATGTATATAGTCATTAAGTTTCCAATTAATGCATGCACCACCTAAGTAAAATGATAGTAGAATTTTATTTAAGTCTTATCTTAATTGTATACGAAATTTAACTCGGTCATTAAACTTGATACCTTGTTATTGACAAAACTTTTTTATTTTCTCGTTCTTAAACAAAATACCATGTAATCTGATGCGGGACCCATATCAATATATGCTTTTTCCTTTGCTCTCACACTCTTTAGCGAAACGGCTTCCAACCATTTAGAAAAGTAATCCGTCACCGTGCCGCTAGGATGTAAGCGTGGCCTTTAGAGGATGTGGGGTTGATTAGCTCAACTACGTATAATTCCCACCATGAAAAGGTTAAGAGATATTTGTAAGATGCAACTCTTCTGGTGGTACATTAATTACATCTATTGTGCTAAAAAGGTAGAGATTATCTCGATCAAGTGCTTATTTTAATAAAAAAATTAAAATCAATTTAAGAGTAAATTTCAATCCATTAAAATTATTTAATCATTAGAGGGACCTACGTACTTTCAATTAAATATGCAAATCTTTTAAAGTGCTTATTCCATCTATAATAATGATTGTATATATTTTTATGATATTCTAATATTTAATGAATCAATATAAGTAAATTTAAAATTTTACATACATTTTTGTACTTTTTTCAAAGGTTTTGCCTACACAAGACTCTAATCAAAATGGTTTCTGGTACTTCAGTTAGATAAATAATGTTGAATATAATGGTTGAATTAAATTTCATGAAATCATCGATAAGGGGCCCACACTTTTTTAAAATGCAACCTTTATTTATTTATTTATTTCGTTTGTTTGTTTTGATTTGTTTTGTCATCCTCTTTGACGTGGCTCATCTCTGGACTAACCGTCTTTGCCCCATGTTTGCTGGAAGTATTAATCTGATGGAGATTTTGACCCTGTCCAAGCTGCAGACCATCCCTCCTCCGCATGTAGTATTATATAT
>JAYJMB010084243.1:0-21327 GCA_036873735.1 Pouteria campechiana | reverse complement strand
GTCAACTTAGGGCTTTCATAACTATACTCAAATAGAGCTACTATCATGGTACTAATACTAACAGTATCAAAGATTTCGAATCAAGAATTTACTAAAACATTATCCATGTCCAATCAACTCTTATTATTTCTTTCTCAATATATCAATACTATACATTTATTTGAATATTATCGACCAATACCATGCTCAGGAGGCTACTAACCAAGTGGACTCAGCCACAAACCAAGTACTCTCAACTACAATAAAGTGGACATGGCTACAATCTAAAGTGGACACAGCCACTAACCAAATGGCATCAGCCATCATCAAAGTAGACTTAGCCACTAACCAAAAGACTCAACAATCTTACAATCGCGGTGTACTCAGGTTCATCCCTACAATCCTGACCACAAATGTTATAAGATCCATGACAACATTACCAATACCATTTATGGTATCTAGCCATCACTACAACCTAAGGATTGCAAGTTCTCCATCCACACCTACGAAATAAGTAAAGGAGTCCCACATAATATGCTAATTAGGCCTCTTCACCTTCACTGGTGGCACAATCAAACAAAACCCTATCATGGCGGGATCCCAAATATCCACCATAAAATGTCCAGATTCTAAAAAGTGGTGGAAAGCGAAACTGGTTTTTTTATTGCCCGAGTCCCCAAGAATTCTTTGCAACGACTTTCTAGGTCCAACACTCTGACCGAGATGAGCAATTGGGGCATGATCGTCGCTGTTGACTCACCTCCATAGGTGCTTTTCCTTTGTCGCTTCCAGCAGGCATACAAACATCAAATATACAATGACAATATTTTAGCAGGCATTCAAATCTCATATACATATCAATCTTGTTCCAGGAAGCATTCAAATACAAACATGAACCTTAGTCATGCATCCAAGCCTCAATCAAATAATCAATTATCCAAATGTTATTCAAATAGACAATTATTCAAATTTCAACCAAATAACCAAATGCCTAAACTTAATCAATAGCCAATCAAATAACCAAATCCAAACTATCCTCCACAATATCCACATTTTTGTGCCATCCTAGCACTATACAACCTCCAACCATCCTATCATTACACAAACCCAAATGTCTCATGAGCATATCTTACAATTTCACATTTCACACACATCATGTTTCATCAAACAATCCAATCGCTTAACTTATAACTCATATCAACATTAAATATTAATCAATCATTTCAAAATTAACATTCAAACTTAATTCCACAGTAATGATATTCTAATCAATATTCAAATCCAAACATGCATTCTAACTTTAATCCATACACATCCTTACTCCAAGCATGTACTTGATTCTTAATTACATAACAATTGTATTACAATCAATATCCAAATTCAAGCATGTACCCTAATCCAAGCACACCTCAAATTCTTAATCACTATCGAAGTATGTTTCAACTTCTCAATCAATTGGCTAAACTCAAATTTAGACCATATAAAATAATTAATCCAAGTAACTTTGACTCATAGCAATATTTCATATCAATCACATAAGAAATACTCAATTCAATCAATTACATTATTAATCGACCTTATTTGAGTCAACCATAAGCCTAATGTCAATCAATACAATCATAGTATAGATACCACTTCATTTAATCACCTATTCACAAGTAAATTTATTCAGTTATACATAATCATACTGTTCATCCTAACCAAAATCCATCAAGGAGTCTTCAAATTCCAAATGTATTATTCATTACAAAATCCTTTAAATTCTAGGCTCAATACAGATTTGAACAATTCTATAGAATATCATATTCAATTAAAATAATCAAATAATTAACAAAGTTCACACAACCATGCAAACTAAAGAATTCAATGATTTTGTCACAATTTAATTAAATAAACCAATACTCAATTCAACTTCCAATAATCATCCCTCATAATTTCATCATTTTTATATTCACATATCCTGTAAATCAATTAATGATTCAAACATTCGAACAAGATGCATATAAGCATCATTACTCTTTCTTATGCTACTTTGATTGTAAAATTTACATATCATCAGCTATGTAGATAATCAAGTCATCTTGTACTGTCACAACATCATCCTATTTATTTCATATAAATATCAAATAGAAAATATCATATCCATTCATGTCAATAACTTTCTACTAAAATTTCTAAGTGCTTCTTTTTCCCTTACTCACACCTTCAATATACAACTAACATTTTCTTTAACTTCTATTATTCTTTTATGTTTCCCATGAATTCATCAAATTGTACGAGCATGCCATTTTATAACTTTTCTAATGACTATTACAATCATGATTCTGGGCTCATATCTCAACTTAAACTAATCACACAAATAAGTTATTGGGCTCTGATACCACCTGTAATGCCTCACATCCCCACCCTATATATTTTGACTATCTGATAGATAATGCTTTATAGGGCCTATGCAGGATGTTACCACTTTCCTTCTTCTTAAGGAAAGTCTTCCTATAATTTTACTATTCTATATTTTTAAGGGAACAATTCTGCCTAAATTTTAGCAAAATCTCCCATAAAATATCAAGATCTAAAACTTGATATATAATGATTAAATAAATTTCTAATATAAAATATAATAATTAACAATAACATAACCATAAAATCATCAAACCCTTCCACCTTACACACAGCCTAGAATCTAAATCATACCATGATGGCAATAACATACTCCAACTCAATAACAAATATATCTATTACTAATATGACATGCCACAACACTACAATTGTACATCATGTATAACAATTAAATTATACAAATTATTATTTTTACACAAATAAACAAAGGGATTCAAGTCCCAACATTTTATTATTCATTACAGTATCTTCTACCCTCTCTTGCCAATCCTAATTTATAGTTGGGGATCTTCATCTTACCTATCAACTAAATTTTTGAATAAGAAGGTGTGAGTCCGGGTAACTCAATAAGTAGGCAACAATAGAAAATAATAATCAACATTTATCAACATGAGATTATTACAATCTTTATCACAATCATGCTCAACATTTTAATATAATACATAACTCATTCTGTTCCATCTCACGATTTCTTAATACTGCAATTATATGACATTATTCACTAAGTACAATATATATGTTCATTACTAAACCAAAGTAATGAATATTATATATTCCCCTCGCTCAGACATTCACATGAAACCTTTTGAAACATACTAGTTATCATAAACTTGGGATATAGAATTCTTTTATCCCCAACAAACAGACATCCATACACAAGACTAAGTATCATAAGATACTCATTATGAACCTCATCATAACCAAACACTAATAACTTCCATTCAAAGAATATTCACTACCCCAAATTCTCAAGCCTTTACCAAATTTGAATAAACATCAACCACAAACTATCACAAAATCTAAACTTACGTTTTAATAACAAATGGGATGTCCACTTTCCCCAGGCATGATGTACAAGCCCAGATACAAGCAATTGAACAAATTCACACTCATTCAGTCAAAAAGGGGGCCTACTTAGTTTGAGTGAATCATCCTTCAATCTCCCAGCTCCATTTCTTTTCATCCTTCTCAGATCATCCTGTATAGGGCAATAACCATAATCATTTACAAATCAACTTAGATAATTCATATTAAGCCAATAGATTACTCTTTTGCACATCATTGGTTACACAAGGTTATGAAACCTTCATTCATTGCTAATTATTTTCCTAGGCACATACATCATGTATTCCATACATTGTATTAATAACCTCTCATAGAAACATTTCATCATGTAAGTTATAAGTATCATTTACTTTCTAGCAATTTAACATGGATAATCAAGGAGATCCATACTCATCCTCATATAATTATTTGACAATTCATTATGCAAATGCTTTAATGTCTTACAAGCATCTATAACTTATAAGCATTCTCTCACATGGGATCTGGATCTTTCACTCCCAATTACACATCATGATTTCAATATATATTCAACATAAAACTTACTTCAATGACATACTTATTATGCTTATAATTCAATTATCTCAAGAATACTAACATTTGTTTTTTACAAAATCCCCATTTACTAGTTACAAGTGACTGTTAACAACCAAAACTTATACATAATCTCATTTTATCAAATCTAAGTCATGCCGCAACCATTATAATCAAATTATTAATCAAATCCCCTTATCAATTACATGGTTTAAAACACATTTTTTCCCAAAACATCATTATTCATAGCTCATATGAAACCCTAACAAACCAAAATCATGAATTCTCATGCTTAAACAAACTCCAAAATGTTATTAAACATGAATTACTCATTTCCCCCATGATTATTATCAAATTCACAAAATTTCAAAAATTCTACTATTCATAAAAACCCTAACTTAGCAATATTCATAATTTCTCATGCTAAATCATAATAATTTCTCTATTAAACCATTGCCCCAAGAAATTTTAAGCACATGCATTAATTTAATACCAAAATTTTTTTTCTCAAAACCCAAAACTCCAAATTCTAAATTTGATTGGCAGATTGGGCTTACCTTTGCTTACAAGCATAGCCGTCCTCCCTAAATGCTTGACCAAGCTCCTAGATCCTTGTTGCACCTTCCATTTCGAGAAAATTAGCTCGTTCTTCAATTTTCTTTCATTTTCCTTGGATCGAATGGGCAAAAATTGGGTTCAACAGAAAGGTTATAAGTTTTTCTAGCTAGGCAAGATGATTTCCTAGCTAAAATGGCTAGAAATCAAGTTAAACGGGGCCAAGGAAAAACGAGAGAAAGAAAGGGATGGAAAACTTAGATAACGGAATAAGTTTTGGGTTGAAAAGTCGGCCCCCAATTTATAACTGCTGACTAGTGCCACTAGCGCCAGATCTAGTGCCACCGACGCCCTCTTGCTGCCACTGCCTACCCCTTCAAGGATGACTGACATCGCCAGTGCCATTCTGACACCCCACCGCTAGTCTGCTAGCTCTCGAAATAGTGGATTTTTTGTCCACTTTTTCAATTTGTTTTCTCATATATTTTTGCCATAATACATTCCACAAAATCTTACCATTAAAAGATATATTTAATCCTCATTTTATGCATGATAAAAGTATGCAAAATTTTTCATCATATAAATCCAGATCATATCCAATATGTGGCATCATACTTGATTTCACAATTCATTTTGTACAAAATATAACATAATTACGCAAATTTTACCTCAATTAACTCATAAGCAAGCCATATAATCACACAAATATTATTTTACTTGACTTGATTTCATAAAATTTTCATGCACTTGATACATACTTGACTCATTCCATCTAAAAATCATATTTCTCCATTAATTAACACTTATCCAATTACTTAGTCTCATGAAACACAACTTTATACTTAAGTTCATTTTAATCATATTAATGCTAAGGCCTAAAATTTAATACCTCAAGTGTTACAAAGGGTTAGGGTTAGGGTTAAGAAAAGGTTATAAAAGTAAGGGTTAGGATTGGGCAAGCTCAAACCCTCTCGACTTACACCCTAACATGTCATTGGTATTGTATGATAACCCTGATCAATGTTCAAAACACACAAACACACTTATATACATTAATTATTTTTTATATGATTTTAAAACAAACATAACCGTAGTTAAATAAAGCACTCAACATAGAGATTTAAACATAACACAAAATCTTTCCAAACGCACACCACAAAAACTAGACAAATCAAAACATGCATAAGCAAAATACTTACACCCCCAAACTTGAAAGCAACATTGTCCTCAATGTGGAATAAAACAAAGGAAAATAAGGACTTCCCTAAAATGGATTGGATCATTCATCTATGCTATTGCCTTCCTCCCAACTCTTAGATTCCTCTGGAAAATCAAGAAGTGTTAGTCGAGTGGGGAAAACAATTGAGCTGTTGCCTTATGATATGTTGCAACTCCGGAGCATGGCAGTTGGAGCACTATTGTGGTCCACCATATATTTGAGCTATTACCACTACTCATTCATCATTTGCCTCTGCCAAGATTGAATTCCCTCTAGGCATGATTGTGCCTCAGAAAGAGTAGGTTCTTTAGAAGAAGATTTCCTTGTGGGTCTCTATTGGGAAGAACTTGGGGTGGAAGATGAGGTACCTGCTCTCGCACTTACATGCGATGACTTTTCAAAAGTTTCCATAATGATATCATTAATTGCTGGCAGAGGTTGTTGGAGTTCCTATTTTGTAATGGCAGGAACTCCAACCATAAGGCACAATTGGAAGATAAGTGAAAGATGTCCCAGTCTGTTTGTGAGCCTCCTTGTGATGAAAGAAAGGATTGAACGCTTGATTACTAGACCCACATTGATGGATAGTCTAGTCTGAATTGCATAGTTGAGAAGGGCTTTCTCCCTTATCACATCAGAAACATGATTTGAAGGCAACATTTTAGCTAACATGAAGTAGTGCCAAGCCTTACTCATAGCTTCCAAGTACCCTCGTGGGAAACTAATTACCTTATCGTTCTGAGTCTTCCATGTATTGCCAGATCTAGTAAGGTAAGAGATGACGACATTATAATTGGGTCCTTGCTCAATTCAAGCTGTATACTCATCCTCTTCAATGTCTGCAAGCTCATATAATTAGTTGATCGCAAATCTATCAAAAGGAACTATCTTCCCATGCATAAGTGCCTTTAACTCCCTTGGGTTGGCTTTGTATTATTCTCGGGCATAGGCATAGAATCCCCTAACCAGTGGCACCACTGTAGCGTTAGGTAGAGCTGTAAACTGCATCCAATTCTAGAGTTGAATGAGATCAACTATGTCACTATAAGTCATGTCAAAGCCTCTTTCTTTGATTCCTTCTTGATCTACAAAAGAGTGTTTGAAGATGTCTTCAGCTTGGGCATTGAAAAATATGGGTTTAGGTGGTGCATCTGACTAAAACGATGCATTGTGAGAATACATGGAATGCAATATAGAACTACCTTAAGCAACCAAAATGATGCAAAATTCCCAAGGCTTCTCTTGACCAAATCAGACAATTCCACTTCATCTAGAAATAACAAGAAATACAAGCAAGAATTCAATCATATACACCACAAGAAAAGTTCCCTTCCTTCACTAAGGCAATTCCTCAAACATGTAGCATGCACTTGAAATTTTCTCAAAGATTACCTTAATGAGACCTCAAATTCCATTTCAATACAACCAATTTTCTCACATATACCCTTGCAACATTTTCCAAGGAGAAATCAAACACACACACACACACACACACTAGCTTAAACAATTCTCCAAACACAATAACACATCTTCACTTCTCCGTAATCCACCACAAGAATAATGCAATCCACCAAGAATACAAATAGAAGAAGGTTTGAGATGTTAGAATTGACTTACTCTTGATTCCAAGAAGATGCTCATGAATTAGTCCAACCCAACCTTGAGAAAATGGTTGAGGAAGAGCATGAATGGAGGATAGGTTGAGTTGAATCCAAGGAGGGTGATGGAAGAAAGAAGGTATTGATGATGAAGCTTTGAGTTTAAGAGTATGAAAATGGGGTTTAGGGTTGTGAGGAGAGGTTTTGGAGAGAAGGGGAGAAAGGAGACAAAGCACACATGAAGGGGGAATGGAAATTGGGAAAGAAGAGAGTGTGCGTGCATGGCTTTAAGTGGGAATGAGTTGCGGCACCAACTGCTCCACAATGCAATCCTGTGTGACATATTTCCAGCACTGACGGTGCTAGAATGAGCACCAGCAACACCATCTAGTTACCTCATCTTGTAACACTTGATTTTCCAATGCCAGTGGCTCTATCTTGCTGCCTTCATTCTATTTTTGTTATTTCTCCAATGCACACTAATGATTACTTACTTTGAACTTAAATTATTTTGCTCACTAATTCCTTCATTCATGAACTTAACCTGTTAATCACAAAAACAATATACTAAGTATAGCAAATAGGAAAATATCAATGTAATCTGACAACTTAAAAATCCAATCAAGTTAATTTAAACTAATGCAACTAGCCTACTTTATTAATGCAAGAACATCACTACTTCTAGAAAATTGAAATGATCGAAAGCTTGGGTTGCCTCCCCAGATGCATTTTATTTAATGTTTGAGCAAGATGAACTCTCTTTTCCTATAAATTTTCAATTTCCCATACTTCATTTAGCTTCATTGGCATGTCATCTCTATTGTATTTCTTAACTCGATGACCATTAACCTTGAAAGTGCTCTCATACCTTCAGGAAACACATGTGTGACACAGAATGGACTGACCCAATGCAATTGTAGATTTCCAAGAAACAAATGCAAATATAGGTCATAAAGCAAAACGTCCATTCCAAGTTCAATGTGTCATTTATGAATAACTTCATCTTGATATTTCTTAGTTCGCTCCTTGTGAATCTTGGCATTCTCATATGCTTCATTCCTCAGCTCCTCAAGTCTGTGAAGCAAAAGTTTCCTTTGCTCTATTGCCTTTTCCATATCAGAATTCAAATATTTTATAGCCCAGTATGCCTTATGCTCCAACTCAAAAGGCAAATGGCGGGCTTTTCCAAAAATGAGTTTGTATGGACTCATTCTAATTGGGGTCTTAAAAGCTATCCTATATGCCCATAAGGCATCGTTCAGCTTCATTACCCAATCTTTCCTAGAAGTGTTCACAGTTCTTTCTAGAATTGCTTTTATCTATCGATTGCTGACTTCTACTTGCCTTAACATTTGTGGATGATAAAGTGTTGCAACCCTATGAGTGATGTTGTACTTTTTCAATAGAGATGTAAAAAATTTATTTCAAAAATGATTTCCCTTATCATTAATGATTGCTCTAGGAGTGCCAAACTTGAAAAAAATCCTATCTTTCAAAAATTTCAGTATAACATTAGTATCATTAGTCTTAGTGGCCATAGCTTCAATCTACTTGGACACATAATCCACAACAAGCAAAATATACAAGTTCCAATTAGATGGCAAGAATGGACCCATGAAATCAATACCCCATACATCAAAAAGTTCAATGACAAGGTTACCTGTAAGTGGTATCTCATCCCTCCTTCCAATTTTCCCTATTCTCTAGCATCTGTCACACAGTGCACAAAAGGCATGAGTGTCCTTACAAATAGTTGGCCAATAAAATCCAAATTGAAAAAACTTTGAGAGCAGTTTTCTTCCCTCCAAAATGCCCTCCACAACTAAATGTGTGGCAATGTCTCAGAATACTCTGCTACTCATCTTCCAAAATGCAATGCCTAATGATTTGTTCTGGGCATATTTTGAACAAGACTGGGTCATCCCAGAAATAATGTCTCACCATTGAGAGCAACTTTCTCCTTCCTTGTGAATTCAACAGAGGATTAAAAATTCCTCTAACCAAGTAATTTACAATGTCAGCATACTAAGGTTCACTCCCCTTCATAGATAATAATTGCACGTCAGGAAAAATCTCATTGATAGGAATGTTTTCCTTTCATCCTTCTTGCTCAAAATCAGTTCCTTCCACCATTCTAGATAGATGTTTAGCTACAACATTCTCAGAACCCTTCTTATCCTTGATTGTCATATCAAACCCTTACAACAATAAGATCCACCTAATCAATGTGGGCTTGGCATCCTTTTTTGTTAACAAATATCTCAATACAACATGATCTAAATAAATAATTACCTTTGAATCAATCAAGTAAGGATAAAATTTTTCTAAAGTAAACACAATTGCAAACAATTCTTTCTCAGTGGTAGAATAGTTCAATTATGCTTCATTTAGAATCCTACTTGCTTAATGAATTACATGAGGTGATTTGTCTACTCTCTATCCTAGGACAACACCAACAATAAAGTCTGATGCATCATACATGAGTTTAAATGTAATGGACCAATCAGGAACTGCTAACATTGGAGCTATTATCAATTTCTCCTTCAAGGTGTTGAAGGCAACAAGACATTCATCATCAAAATAGAAAGTTACATCCATAGCTAGCAAATTACGGACCAGTCTAGAAATTTTTAAGAAATTCTTAATAAACTATCAGTAAAACCTAGCATGACTAAGGAAATTTTCAACTCCCTTGATTGAAATTAGGGGAGCTAACTTTGCAATCAATTCAATTTTTACATTATCTACTTCCATGCCTTTACTTGAAATAATATTCCAAGCACAATTCTTTGCTTCACTAAGAAGTGGCACTTCTCCCAACTTAGTGTCAAATTCATTTCCATACATCTTCTAAGCACCAATCTTAAGTTATGAAGGCAATCATCAAATGAGTCCCCAAAAATAGAAAAATCATTCATGAATACCTCAATAAACTTTTCAATCATGTAAGAAAAGATGGACATCATACACCTTTGAAAAGTTGCACGGGCATTGCACAAATAAAAAGGCATCCTCCGACATGCAAATGTTCTAAAGGGCAAGTAAAAGTGGTCTTCTCCTGATCTTCTAGGACAATTGGAACTTGATTATAACCTAAAAAACCATTCAAAAAATAGTAGTAAGCATGACCTGGCAACCTTTCAAGCATTTAATCAATAAAAGGAAGGGGAAAGTGATCTTTTTTTATGACTGCATTAAGTTTCCTATAGTCAATGCACATCCGCCGCCCATTTTTAACAACAGAAATACCAAACTTCTTTGGCACCACATGCACTGAACTTACCCATTTACTATCAAAGATTGGATAGATAATACCTGCATCTAATAATTTGATCAACTCTACTCACATAGCTTCCTTCATACATGGGTTAAGTCTCCTCTGAGCTTATCTGGAAGTCTTTTCATCATCTTCTAGCAAAATTTTATGCATGCACATAGTGGGGCTAATTCCCTTGATGTCTACTAAGGTCCACCCTATAGCCTCTTTGTGCTCTCTTAATAGATTTATCAACTTATGTTCTACATCAACAGATAAGTTAGAAGCAATTATCACTGGAAGAGTATTATTTTCACAAAGAAATACATACTTTAAGTTCTGAGATAATTGCTTCAAGTCCAATTAGGGTGATGTAATAGTCAATTGTTCCACTTTTGGAATTCACATGTGACAACCCTTCATTGGAAACTTCCTCTTCTCTGACTTTGCTTTCAAATTCATCATTTCTTCATCTTCCTCCAATCCATCAATAGTGAGCACCAATTCTAGTTTATCAGTTGTTTCCTCCTACATAAAAATTGATAAAATAAGTGAGTCCAATTTATCAACTTGAAAACAATCACTAGGATCTGAAGGTAGTGATAAAGAATTATAAATAGAAAATTCTATAATTTTATCTAAGATGCACATCTATAATTATATTGGTGGTTGCCATGAAAGGGCATCCTAGAAGAATAGGTACTTCTCTTTATAGAATCATTTGCCTCTCCATTTCAAGCACAATGAAATCTGCTAGAATAATTAGCTTATCAATCTGCACAATGTCCTCTACAATGCCTTTAGGATATTTAACTAACCTATCTACAAGTTGTAGATACATTGTAATGTGTTTCAATTTTCCTAATCCAAGTTGTATATAAACATAATAAGGCATCAAATTAATGCTTGCACCTAAGTCTAGCATTGCTTTTATCATGTTTGTCCCTCCAACAGTGATTGAGATTGAAACTACCTGGATCCTTAAGTTTTGGGAGAAAGTTTGTCTATAAAACCACACTAGCTGCCTCTGGGACTAGAAATTTCTCATGTGGATCATACTTACACTTCCTTGTATTTAGTTCCTTCAAGAATTTAGCATAAGAAGGCATGTTCTTTATTATATCAAGCAAAGGCAAATTGACATTAACCATGGAAAGAATATCATAAATGTCAAAAAAATAATTTATTAGACTTGCTCTACTTCAACCTTCTTAGAAACTAGACAAGAGAATCATATAGTGGGGGTGCTTTGTAGTTGATAGGGGGTTCAACTACTAGAAATACTACCTTCTTTGGATGCACTTCCTCTTCCTTTTTCTTCCCCTTCTCCAATCCTACAGAAACAATTGAATTGTCAGTTTCTGTTGCTTGCTCTAGTTGGCTAGGAAACTTCCCTGGTGTATGGATTTGTATGGCTTCTGTAATTTATCCTAATTGAGTTTCCATCTTTTTCATGGATGCCTCCATGTAATGGAATCTAGAATCAATGTTTTGGAATTTGGTTGCATTATTCTGAAACTGGGTTTATGTTGCTTGAATGAAATTTTACATTGTTTCTTCAAGTGTAGGCTTCTTCGGTTTCTATTGAAATGAAGTTCTAACTTGATTTTGATTTCTTTCATTGTTCCAAGAGAAGTTAGGATGGTTTCTCCAACCAGAATTGTAAGAGTTTGATAAGGGTCATTCTATGGCCGTTGATTATAGAAATTCTTTGCATTAGCTTGCTCAGCATCACCTACAAAATGTCTATTTGAAGGGCAAACATTAGGTGAATGTCCTGAATTACCACAAAAGGAATAAACCTCTTCTGGGGAAGGTTGAGGTTGTTTCAAGTGCACCATCATGGAGCACATCACTTTCATTTACTTAGCAATCTCAGACATCTGCATAGATAAATCAGAGTTAGAGTTCACTTCATAAAGTCCTCTAGATCTATTGCTTACACTCTTTTATTGGGAATTTGTTCCCAACATTTCATATAGCTCATATGTTTCTTCCGGAGTCTTTTCTCCCGTGGCTCCACCTACAACATTGTTAACCATAGCTTGGCATGGTTGTATCAATCCATCATAGAAAAATTGGTTAAGCAACTCAAGTGGATATCTATCCTGAGGGCATTGAATTAAAATTGCTTTAAACCTTTCCCATGCCTCATAGAAAGCTTCGCCATCCAATTGAGAGAAAGTAGCCATCTTACTTCTTAATTTAACAATTTTAGCACGAGAGTAGAATTTACTAATGAATTTATTGTAAACTGATCCCCATGTTATTAATGAGCCAAGAGCTAATGTCATGAACAATGTCTTGGATGCATCTTTTAGAGTGTATGGAAAACATCTCATACATAACTGATCTTCTTTTAGCTCCTGCAATGGAGATGCTTGGATGGTTGCATAGAAATCATGCATGGATATTAGTGGATCCTTTGAAGCTATAACGTGAAAAGACGGAAGCATGTTAAAATGAATATGCTTTAGTTCATAATTTCGATCATTATGATCCAATACATTGCATGAAGGTGAATTCCCTATGGTTGGGCATGCAAACTCTTTCATTAGTTGTTGAGCCACTCGGCTCTCCATGTTGTCAGCCATGTGTATTTCTTCTCCTTCACTTAAACTCTCTATCTCAATTTCTACTTTGTCAGTGTGATTGTTTGGATTCAGAGATCTCCTTCTGTTCATTCACAAAACTGAAACAGAAAGAAGAAAATAATTAAAAGTAATCTTATATATGATTCACACAAAAACAAAAAAATGATTCTAACTAACTTAATTAAATCAATTTTGAACCATTCTTCGGCAACGGCACCAAAAACTTGATGGTTGAAATTATAATTCCTCACAAATGTACAAATATATAGCAATATAATGTGCAATGCAAGGGTCAATCCTAAAGAGAATGACCAAACCGACTTAATTTGTTTTAGTTACTAAACTATCTTATCCTCAAAAAGAATGTATTTATAACTAAATGAATATGTAGTAATGATTGATAGAATTTCAACTTAATGGAATATAGGGAAATCAATGACTAATAATAATGCAGAGAGATTAACAAGATGCTAAGGTCTAGGGATTCGATTGCACCACTAAATGATATACCTTTGCTAGGGGAATTTTGGATTCAATGCTTCACTTGGGTTCATTCTTTCAAATGTAAGATCATTACCATTAGGCATGCAAATTTAAATCAAGTATTTTCACTCATTCCAATTAACTATGATGTGTAGCATAATTGTGATGAAAACCCATTAAGCTTAAGAACATAATGAATAAAAATAACATGGTTTAGCATATAGTTTTTACCTTAACAATTTATCCTTTTCATTCAAGGGAGCTCATGGTTTAGCATATGGTGTCTATCTTCACCATGCTTAGATAATCAATCTAACTCACAATATTGGTGATCAAGCAATAAAACAAATTAAGTCATTGCAAACAACATCATGAATGAAACAATATCATGTAGCCATTTATAACCAACAATCCACATAATAAAGAGTATCAAATAGGGTTAAATCTTCACCTTAGAAAGAGGAATTTAATTCATAATATAAATCAAAGCAACTCCCTTAGATAGGATCATCACAATGAAGAACATCCTCTCCTGTTCCTCTTGCTTACTTGCAATCTCCCCTCTTTTCCAAAGGAACTTCAAAGATTCACCCCCGAGAACCTTCAAAAAAAACCCTCAAAAAGGAAGTGAAAAGATGCTTGCAAAAACTCTAACTCATTGCCTTAAAAACCCCCAATTGAGCTAGCAGAAAATCCACTAAAATTAAGGAGTGGCACCACCTTACTGTCCAGCTGGTGGTTATAACAAATCCTGGCGCCACCAATGCCAGGTGGATTTTCACTTGTAACTTTGATTTTTCAGCTCATTTGCAGTTTTCTTCTTTTCCACTTTTGAGATTCTTCTTTACCTTTCATTTTCAATTCTTTTCCATCTTTCAAACACCTTTGAAAATTGAACAAATAAGTATGAAATACACCTAAAAGTGACAAGGATTTACAAATACTAAGCTTGAACATATATAATGTAAGTGAATGAAATTCACTTATCAACAACAAAAGAAGGGAAGTTTTCAAAACATTTACTATGCCAGTAGGACCTTGTCTAGAGCTCAATTAAATTATTCAACAATAGAAATGGAACATTTTGTAGTAGTTTTTGTTTTTGATAAATTTTGTTCTTATTTGATTGGTTCAAAAGATATTGTTTATTTTGACTATTTTGGTTTGACATATTTGCTTGAAAAGAAATACGTAAAGCCCAGATTGATCAGATAGATGGATCCTCTTGTTGCAAGAATTTGATTTGGAGATCAAGGATAAGAAGGGGATTGGAATTTTGGTTGCAAATCACTTGTCAAGAATTCCAACCTTAAAGAAAGAGGAAACACCAATTTTAGAAGAATTCCCTAATGAGCAAATTTTTCCTATCAATGCCACACGAATTCCTTGGTATTTTGATTTTGTAAATTATTTGGCAAGTAATGTTCTTCCCCTTTACATGTCATTTCAACAGAAGAAGAAATTTTTTTCTGATGTTAAACATTACTTTTGCGAAGAACCTTTCTTGTATAAAGTTTTTGCATATCAGGTGATAAGGAGATGTGTTTTAGCGGAGGAAATGGTAAGTATTTTACAACATTGTTATGATGTAGAGACAGGTAGGCCTTTTAGTTCCACCAAAACTATAGCTAAGGTTTTGAAATCTAGTTTTTATTGGCCCCCACTTTTTAAAGATGCACACACTTATGTATTTTCTTATGATAGATGTTAGAGAATGGCAAACGTCTATAGAAGAAATGAGATGCCTTAAAACAATATTCTTATTTGTGAATTATTTGATGTTTGGGGTATTAATTTCATGGGACCATTTCTATCTTCTAATGGGCTAAATACATTCTGGTGTTATAGAGTACGTGTCTAAGTGGTAAGAAGCTATAGCAGTGCCAACAAATGATGCTTGGGGAGTGATCAAATTCTTGAAGGAAAATATTTTTACTAGATTTAGTACTCCTAGAGCAATCATCAGCGATTAGGGAATGCATTTTTGTAATAAATAATTTCATGCACTTCTCCATAAATATGGAGTCACATATAAGATTACAACTCCCTATCATCCCTAGACTATTGGCTAGGTAGAGGTTTAAACAGAGAAATCAAAAGAATTTTGGAGAAAAAGATGAATGCTTCTAGGAAAGATTGGTCAGTGAAACTTCATGATGCACTTAGGGCCTATGGAATTGCATTCAAAACTTCAATTAGAATGTTTTCTTTTAGGCTAGTGTTTGGAAATGATTGTCATCTAATTGTGGAACTAGAGCATAGAGCATATTAGGCACTAAAATTTCTAAATTTTGACAGCAACTTATTAGAGAAGGACATTTGCTTCGACTAAATGAATTGGATGAACTTTGCAATGAGGCCTACAAAAGTGCAAAGATATACAAAGAGCGTACAAAGAGATGGTATGAGAAGCACATTCTAATAAGAGAGTTTGAAATTGGTTAAAAAGTGGTATGCTATAATTCTCATCTTAGACTGTTTCCTAGTAATTATGGTCCAAATGGTTAGGTCCTTTCACTATCACTCGAATACTTCCATATGGGAAAATTGTAGTTGCTCATGACACCAAGGGGGCATTTAAAGTGAATGGCCAACATCTAAAGCCATACTTTAAAGGAAGATTTGATAAGCAGAAGTTCACCTTGGACATGGAAAAACCAATATAATGAAGAGATAAAGTCAAGAAAAAGACTATAAATTAGAACTACTTCTCCTCCCATCTTTTTAAGGATTTTTAGGTTTAGTTCATTTCACTTAGTTTTTCTTTTAATTAGGTTCCTTTTTGTTTTCTTAATTTTAGATAGTCTCTTCTTATAGCCATCTACAATTTGATTAACTCTTGTCCATCAGCAGAGGAGAATACACGATTGATGAGTTTCAAAGGAAGTCCTCCAAGTTTTAGATGCCGCATGACACACTTCATAGGTGAAAGTTTAGTTCGTGTGAAGCAGACTATTCATATCTACATATTCCCACTGCTGAGAATGCAACATTGCTCCATTAAGGAAAGCCCTCGATCTTAACTTTCTTTCATTCATTCACATTGAGGATAATGTTTAGTTTAAGTTTAGGGGTATTTATTTGGAGGTATATTTGAGGATTTTCATTCAGTTTTGGGCCAAATTTTATGAATTTAGGAATAATTTATTGATCCAAACCTCCTTTGCTTAGCTTGACTTTGATGATGAATATAATTTAACCAAGTTTTGATGATGAGCAAAATTATGTAAGTGAATGGTTAAGTTACTGACTATTATTTTCCAAATTTGCAATAATAAGTATATAAATCAGCGAAAGTAATTTCTATCAAGTGGACAGCACAATCAAGATCATACCAGAGACAAGATCCACTGAATATAGGAAGAAAACATTAAGGTTCAAAAGATAAACACTATAGACATAAGATCAATTTCTAGAACAACATGTGAAATGTTTCGGATACACAATCTAAGCTTCGAATTCTATATTACAGTTGAAGAATATGTCTGACATCAAACATGGTTCAAAGGCTTGTGATGAGTGAATTTCATACACATATATTATACATGTTTAAGCTTATTTATTTGCAAATATGTGTCACTTTTAGATGACTTGAATGCTTATTTGTTGGATTTTATAGGAGCCTTGAAGATGGAAAAAGAATAGAAAAAGAAGGGAAATAAGAAGCTAAAGGGATGGAGAAGAAAGCAGCTGGAAAGGAGCAAATGAAGCAAGATGGACCAATGCAACCAGTTGGCACCTCCAGCATTAGAACCAAGCCACCATGCTAGGCAGCAGGCTGGTGCCCACCTATTCTGTGGAATTTATTCATAGTTTCATATTTCCTGGGTATTTAAGCAAAAACTTATGGTTTTTCAAGGTTCTTACCAATTCCATTTTTTGGAGTTTTTCTTTGGGGTTTAGAGCCATTTTTTGAGAGATTTCTCATGGAGAAGAAGAAGGGATTATAAGTAAGAAATAAGAAAGAGATAAGATGTTCTTCATTGTTATCATCTTATCTTAGGGAGTTGTTTTATTTTCTCTTATGAACTAAATCCCTCTTTTCTAGGGTAAAGATGTAGCCCCTTTTGATACTCTTTGTTATGGATTGTTGGATATTCCATATCATGGTTGGAGTAGTCATTCCAATTTTCAAGGAACAATGATCATAATCATATTCAAGTTAGGACTTATTTTAGACCAAAGTGTTGGTCCCTTGAGTACTTGTAGCTCAAGATGGGGGGTGAATTGAGCTTTTAAAACTTTTGGCCAAAATAAATGATTGTGGTGCTGAATGAACGAATAAAACAGATTGTATAATAAACAACCCAAGATTTTTATAGTGGCCCAAGATTTTTATAGTAGTTTGGCCCTTCCTGGGTTCCTACTCCACTTCTCTGAGTTAGTCTTGCCTAGTGAACTCAGGTTCCACTAATACCTTGATCAACTTGATCAAATACACATTGGTTTTACAATAAGCTCACCAACTAACTTACTGATTTTCCAAGCTAACTAGAAACTTATATAACCTATTGGTTTTCTAAAGCTCACCAACAAACTTACTAGTTTTCCAAGCTAACCAAAAAGTTACACAACCTGTTGGTTTTCCAAATTTCACCAACAAACTTACTAGTTTTCAAAGCTAACCAAAAACTTACACAACCTATTAGTTTTCCAAAGCTCACCAACAAACTTACACACTTTTAGCAAGTTTAGTAATTGCTTATCTCAATACATAAACCCCAAGCACTCTACTGGAGTTGCTAAACACAAGAAGAAGTGTACAGTTAGATGCCTCTTAATTAGGTAGACTTGTACAAATATTCAAAATTCTAAGTAAAAGAATAAGCAGTAAGAGTAAAAGATTCAAACTCCTTGATCAAGTAGAAATTTGAACTTGGAGAGCTCTAACTAAGTTGTATTTGTTGGAGTTGAACTTTGAAGGAAGGTTTTGAATGCTTTCTATGTGATCAGCAAAATTTGAATGATATTCAATTTGATTCTTCTATTTATTTATTTTTTTGCTTCTGAATCTCTCTTTTATAGGTTGGTAGAGACTTTTTCATTGATAATCTTGGTAGACATTCAAATGTTCAAAAACCTTTTTTTTGCCTTATCTTTTGTCTGATGTCTGACTTTGCTGCATTCTGATATTTGTTTGCTACTTTTATCGCTGACTTTTCCAAACATTCACTTTTTGTGTTAGGTGTTTTGAAGAGACGAGTGAACAATTGGTGTTTTGACTGATTTTGGATTATCTGAATTATTTTCTTCAGATTTTCAAAAGTAATTTTAATCCTACTCAGTTCCGACATTCATTTTCAGATAAAAGTTCAGATTTTCAGAACTTATAATGACTTCGGAAAAGTGATCCAAAGCCTCTTCAAACATCTCTAAAGCATGACTTAACATCTTTGAAGCTTGGTTAACATCTCCAAAGATTATTTGAATCTTTTTCGAAATTTGGCTTCAAGTTCTCCGAAGCATGTTTGTTTACTCCGAAGCATAGCTGATTATCTTCGAAGCTTCAATTTGGCTTGTCTTGCTATTTCCAAAGTGTCTTGTAACTTGTTTGAAACATCCACAACTTCTTCGAAGCTTTTCAACTCCTTGCGAAGCATGCTGTAACTTGTTTGAAGCTTCCTTGTGCTTTTTCTGTCATATTCTTGATAATTTTGAAGCTCTCTAGATTATTTTCGAAAAGCACTGTGACTTGTCCGAAGCAATTTTAATTATCTTTGAAGTGCACTATAAGATCTACGAAGCTTTAAAAAAGACTCTGAAGTATGCTTTAATATTTTTTGAAGTGCTTGTTCGAAGCTTTTTGAGATATTTTTGAAGTTCGTTAGATTATCTCCAAAGTCCATTGAGATAATTCCAAAGCTTTTCTGTAACATCTTTGAGCTATCCTATGTTGATTCCAAAATAATATCTATTTTACTCCAAAGTTCGTTGGGACATTTCTGAAGCAAACAAATCTTTTCTGAAGTGCGTTAAAGCGATTCCGAAGTTGCTTCTTTTGACTCCAAAGCATGTCTTGAAGAATTTTATAATTTTTGTTTTCTTGAATTAAGTATATGTGATGTTTATATACTTAATTATGAAAGACATTTACTTCATATCTTTCTTTTGTCATCATAAAGATCATTCTCAAGTTGAATGATTTAAAACTTTCTGCAACATTCTTGAAAATAAGATGTTAGTACCTTAATGTTTCACTCATGCTTTTGCTTATCATCAAAACATAGTTGGTTAAGAATGTTCGTCATCAAAATTAAGTTACATAACATGGTTCAACATTCTCCCCCTTCTTGATCATGACAAAACAGTGATTGATAGACCTTTCAAAACTTGTCTAATCATGGATCTAATGTAACTTATTTTGTAGATATTTTAGAAAAATTTTAATTGGCTAATTTAGATTAGCTCCCCCTGAATTGATGCATATTTTGTTATAGCAATTTTATGAATATCAACAGGAACAGAAATTTTCAATGCATCACATTTTATGACATAAGTTTTATATTCATCACATTTTCATACATTTTTCTCCCCATTTTTATCATAATAAAAAAGGCAAAAACAGATATGAATAGCATTTGCAATCATTTGAAAGAAATGAATATATATATGTTGAACTATTGAAAAGTTACAGTGTAGATACATCAAAAAGTATTACATCAAAAGAAAAGAAAAAAAAATTACAACAGATTTAACTTGGTGCTTTGGATTTTCTCTGATATGTCTTTAAAAAGACATCTTGCAGAGGAGGAAGTGGTGGTTTAGGTTCAAAAAAAGATGGTTGGGGTGCAGAAGAAGATAGTTTGGAAGAGGGCTTTGATGTTCTAGCCCTTTTTGGTGGAGGAGGAGGAATAAAAGATGGATCCTGTGGAACTGCTAGAGGAGCTTCATGCATGTATGCAATGGGTCCATAGCTATGAACATAAATGATATCAATATTTCTAGATATTTTGGATCTAGCAGCTCAGGAAAGACTGGAGGAAGCCCTTTCAAGAGAGCTTTTGTGTTTGCATTTAACCAAGCTTGATATTCATTATGGTGCAGTGTGATTCTCTCATAAGGAGCCTTCTTGTGTTCCTTAGGAGGTGGAATCCGTGGTTTCTTCTTTGATTTGGAACTGGATGGGTGAGAAGAAGAAGGTGATGGTTTTGGTTTGGGAGTTGGTTTTTATCTTAGTTTTGGTATGGGTTTTGGTTTTGGGATAATAGGTGGCTTTTTGGTTTTGGTAAAAGTGGAAGGAGGTGGTTTGGTGAGATTTTTGGCTTTTGAAGTAAATGGATAAGGTGGAAGAGGTTGACTCCAAGGTTTAGGCATTATCTACCTTATCTTTTCTTGGATAGAAGGATCATCCATTTGAGGATATGAAAGAGACAGATTGTTAGCAATTGCCTCCAAGTTGGAATTATTGTAGAAGTTAAATTCTTCCCTAATGATAATAAAGAAGTTATGTGGTCCTGAGGGAGGTGGAAACTCTTTTCTAGTAGCTTTTGACACTGGAAGTACTTGATGGAGTTTCTCAGAGTACTGTTTAAGAATGAACTCTTTATCAGGAATTTGAATTTTATGGTTCTTTGGAGTGAATGGAGGATCTAGAAGAATGATGATCCTTTGAAGAAATTTAGGATCCTCAAGTTCAAGAAATGGAAG
>JAYJMB010084232.1:1387-21332 GCA_036873735.1 Pouteria campechiana | reverse complement strand
CTCACACCATGTGAGGTTACCACCCACTTTTCCCTAAAGTGGCAACGTATGACTGTTGACCCCTGATGTTAAGCACAAGTAGATCTCTGGCCCCATTAAGTCTTGGCACTAATGTCTAGCGAGGTGGATTACTGGCTAATGTGTAGTGTCCCATAGGCACAATAAGCTCCCTCTTAAGCCCCACTGACCTCTGCCTTTCAGTGAACTATGACTCACTTGAAAGATCATTGTCAAACCTTAACATTGGGAATTGCATATGCTTCATATCCTCAACATGTTCATCTCATATCTATGCTATATGTCTGCTCAATCAAAACTCATATTACTTAGATCATGTGCATCTCATATCCATGCCACAAGCCTACCCGATCAAACCCCATATTACATAGGTCATCTGCATCTAATCACATTTAGCCATTCAAGCTTCCTCTCTTGGCCACACCGACCGGGTAAATCACCCCATTATCATCATCATATGCACATCTCAATCACTTATGCCATATTGCAGATGCATATCAAATGTTATATTATATATCATCCATTAATAAGGTCCATAAATAAGATATACTCTTCATTAGGGATTTCATCAAATACATGTGGAGTAAAATTTATAAAATCATAAATCATAAGAGAAAATATGGGGAAACATATAAAGCATGCTCAAATAATAAAGCCTCATTCAAATTATTCAAACCAAGAAATTAAAGATAAATCCAACATAAATTTGACACAACTCAATCACAATGCATAAGAATCATGTAAATAGGAAAAGAAAAATGTATTGGTTTAGAAAAATTATTTCCTACTTATTCAAAATCCAAGGATTCAAGTTCCCACACAAAACCCTTGCTTCTCAAGGCTTACAAATGGAAGAACTTTTCTTCTAGGGCTTGGATTTATACTATCCCACTGTCTTTCTTTCCAAAAATGGTTGCTTTCCTATAAAGAAAAGGATTTGATTTTACTATTCATTATTCAATATTTATATTTATTGTTCAAAATCAATGTTCCTGTGCATTGTTCACAATTACTATTCACAACATCTGGATTTCATTTTCATTTCTAATCTATAAAAGCATATATACAATATATTCCTTGAATCCGAACCGTAGGATTCATTCTACATCATAAGAGGTTCATTTCGAGACGTATGAGTAATATTAAAATCTTTCAGTTAATGAAAATATGATAATATTTCTTTTTCAATAGATAAAAAGCTTCATCAATTAAACCATAATCTCACATCAATTTTTTTTCAAATTTTCATGATAATATAGTACATGCAAAATACAAATAATTAATGGATTGGATTGATTGAAAATCAAACATAACCTACATACCTCAATTTCTTTCTCTTCTCCTCCATGCTACCTCTCTCTCTCTCTCATCTTCTCTCTGCTCTCTCCCTCTATTTATAACCCCACCCGACCATCCTTCCACATAAAGCATGTGGGTTGGGTGGGGTATTACAGTTTACTAATGCAAAACATGAACAAATTTTGATGTACCTTGAAGATATCTAAGAATCCATTTTACTATTTCTCAATGCTCCTTACCTGAATTTGAGAGAAACTAACTTACCACATGAACTACATAGATAATATCTAGCCTTGTACATACCATGACATACATTAAATTACTCATGGAAGATGCATAAGGCACATTTTTCATCTCTTCTTTCATTTTTTTCACTTGTAGGACATTATTGAGAACTTGATTTGAAATGACCTGTAAGTAGAGAACAAACCAATTTTGCCTTGCTCATGTTGAATTTTTTCGACACCTTTTCAATATATCTCTTCTAAGATAACCAAAGCTTTTCATTCTTCCTGACCAAATAATCTTCATTCCAAGAATTTGATTAGCTAGCCCCAAGTTCTTCATAGCAAATGATTCACTTAATTGATTTTTTAGCCTTTCAATTTTAATAGCATCATGACAAACAATCAACATATCATCCACATAAAGCAGGAGGATAATAAAATCATCAGCTGAGAATTTTCTTATCAAAATACAAGAGGTAGTTTTATCATACCCATATTATCTCATGAAAAAATGGAACTTCTTATACCACTACCTTAGTACTTGTTTGAGTCCATATAAAATCTTTTTCAAGTTGCATGCTAGATTCTCTTTGTATTTGACTTTGAAACCTTCAAGTTGTTTCATATACACTTCCTCCTCTAAGTCACCATAGAGAAAAATATTTTTACATCAAGCTGCTCAATTTCTAAACTCATGCTAGCTGCCAGACTCTAAACAACTCTAACAGAATTCATCCTCACAACAGGTGAGAAAATATCATTATAGTCAATACCCTTTTTCTAACTAAATACCTCCATAACCAATCATGGCTTGTACTTTGGCTAAAAGTTATTTTCTTTCATTTTCAACTTGAAGACCAACTTATTCTTTAGTACTTTCTTACCCATAAGTAGTTTCATTAGCTCATAAGTGTGATTCTTATACAAGGAACTCATCACCTCTTGTATCGATTTTATCCACTCATCTTATTGCTCATTATACATTGCTTCTTAGTATCTTTGTAGTTAACTTTCATCAGTTGGCATCACATATTCATTAGGAGCATATTTGTTGGAAGGATGACGTTGTCTTATAGACCTTCTTAACTAATGTGGTACTGATGGTTCTAAAGAGGCTTGTCCAACTTGCTTATTTGGCATATTATCAACTATAGCATCACCATAATGATTTTCTTGTTCATATCCCCCATTTTCAACATGCATTGTGGATGGAGGGCTTGGATCTATGTTAATAGGGCCTTTTGCAGTAGATTTTGGCTTCTCTGTCTTCTCAAAATCTTGCATATTCTAGTCTTCAAAGAATACTACATTTCTACTTTTGATAACTTTATTTTCAACTAGATCTCATAACCTATAACTAAATTCATCATGTGCATAACCAAGAAAGATACATTGCAGAGTCTTGCTATCAAGCTTGGATCTCCCATCTTTAGGAATATGAATAAAAATCTTACAACCAAATACTCATAAGTACTCATAAGAAACATCTTTCCCTCTCTAAATCTTTTTTAGTATCGCATAATTTAAAGGAGTTAAAGAAGAAAGGTTGATTAAATCTATTGTAATTCTCATTACCTCACCCAAAAAGGACTTTGGCAATTTTGCATGAGAGATCATACATCTAATTCTCTACAAATTGTTCTATTCATTCTCTCTGTTATCCTATTCTATTAAGATGTTTTAGGAACTGTCTTCTCAAGCTTGATACCTTACTTACTATAAAAACTTTCAAAAGGACCTCCAAACTCACCACATTATTTGCACGAACACATTTCAACTACCTTCTAGTTTCTCTTTCAACATTGGCATGGAACTGCTTGAATCTAGCTAACACTTCATCTCTAGATTTCAAAGCATGAGCCCACACCTTTCTATAATGGTCATGAATAAAAGTAACATAATATAAAGTATCATTGAGAGTTGTATCACTCATAGAGCAAATACCAATATGAACTAAATTAAGAATGTCATTCCTTCTAGCCAAGGAGATTTATGAAATGAAACTTTATGTTGTTTTTTAACTAAACTATTAGTGGGTTTCAATGGCATACCTTTAGGCAAAAGTTACTTCTTAGCAAAAATTTCAAGTCCTTTATCGTTGATATGACCAAGTATTTTATGCCATAACTCCAAGGAGGATTCATACTCAACTGCATTCACTTCTCCCTTCACTAACTTTGCATAAGTTCTAAAAAGTGTGTCTGCTTTCTTCCCTTTAGCCAGAATGAGAGATCCTTTTGTCAGTTTTCATCTACCACAACCAAAGTGATGATGATACCCATCATTGTCTAACTTTTCTATAGAGATCAAATGTCATGCCCTGCCGAGGGGCCTATGCATTTCACCATTAACCCATAATTTTCCCATTTCTAAGGGAAACTTCTGCCAAAAGTCTAGCATAGTCTACGTTGAATTTTATGGATTTAAACTTATACAATTTTCAATCATATATAATAGTAAAATTTCTATAATTATAAATAAAACCATAAATCACTAAACTAGCCCAACTTACCCACAGCTTCCTAGAACCTGAGTTGCCCCATAATGGCAATAAACATGACTGAATTAATACTTAATCCATCTCAATATCATACACATTTATCACTATTATGACATGCCATTACATTTACATCATTATACAACAATTGAAATCTTTTAAATATAATCATACATACACATAAGGGATTCCAATCCTAAGTTCTCTCATCAAAATAAATAATATCCTTTGGCCATGCCTTCTAGTACAAACCCTTAGTTAGGCGTTACTCCGGGTAATTCAGTAAGTAGATAGAAGTAATAATAATCAATCCAACAATGATTAAAGACTTAATAAGTCAATCATATTATGAAGACCAAGTTCTCATTATTCCAATCCAATACTCTACCCCTCAAGTGTATGCAATCATATACTTTCTCATATACAATAGAACAATTAATCAGGAGATGACACTTAACCCCATTAATTATCAGTTTAAATGTATATATAAATTAGAAATGGGATAACTTTTATCCCAACCAGTTATCAATTCATACATTAACATCATATATTATATAGAAACACAATAATGGGATGTCACCTATCCCATCAATCTCACACATTCACATAATATAGTCCATAACATTCATTCCCAATTCCATCATCCATGCATCCATCTACATCATATAATAATTTTACATATGTAAACATACTCATATTAATCATACATGCCCAATTCAAACAAAAGGGATAAACACTATCCCCATCCATCTAATGAAAATAAATTCCTACTTACATTGAGAACACTTTATAGATCTTCAAATTTTATAATTTGACTTCCAACCTTGCTTCATCGACTCTACACCTATATCACCTATAATTTCACATCCAACCTTGCTTCAATTTACATAACTTGTCACTAGAGCATTTTCACTCAACTACCCAAAGAATTGCAACCTACCTCATCAATTATTACAACCTTAGGTTTGCCATAAATCCTTTTATACATGAATTACTTCTTATAAAAGCATTTCTACAAGCAACTAGAAAAAATCCCTCAATTACAAGTTCTTAGCTAGGTTTCTTGATAGAATTCCATTGCCATATGCATATAATCATCATGTCATATAATTAACCTATAAAGAATCATAAAAACAAGCCAATTGAGCTTTTAACTTTGATAATTTTATAAATCATAGACCCCACATAGGAAATCTCCCTTTTCAACAATCAATTGGGTTATTGTGCCACATCATAGTTGGATTTTTCCTGGTCAAATCATCTCAAAACATGTTGAAATCAATGAATTTATCATTTTACCCATGAAGTCCTCAACAATTACATGCCAATTCCCTTAAAAATTACTATTTATGAAACCATACCAAAACATAAATCATGGTTTCTCACACCCAAGAAAGCACCAAAATAAATTAATCAATGAATTAAACATTTCCCCATGATTCGTACATTAATTCATACTATTTCTCCCAAAACCACTATTCATAAATTTATGCCAAACCCTAACCAGTAGAAAAGTTACACTAACTGGGGAAAAACTAACTTACCACACCATTCACGTATGGCTTTCACCATAAGATAAGATTTCGGCTTCAAATCCTCAAGAATTCATCATGGATTGAGGCAACCATGTCTTTTCTTCCATTCATCGTCCAAACAAAAGGAACTCAACTTGGAGACATGCTTGATCACTCCCATACATAAACAAGATGAATTTCTAACTCAGAAAACAAGCACACAAGGGATGGGGAAAAACGATAAGACGTGGGGAAGAAGAGAGGGGTTCAAATAAATGAAAATGGGCTGATATCACCCTTTAAAAAGATAAATTTTTTGGTGGTCTAATGCACCACTAAACAATATTGCAGCCAAATGCCAGTGCCGTGACGTCAATTTACTAGATGTCAAAAAATTTTGCCTTGCTGAAGTGATGCCACGGCATCCAGTCCCAATGTTACAGCATCCGATTTTGATGTGGTGACATCCATCTTGTTGGATGCCCAATTTTTCCTTCTTCTAAAGCAGTACCATGACATCCTTTTCCAATGCTGTGGCACTAACTTGTTGCCCACTATTTTGTGATTTTTCTTCCTTTTAAAACTTAATTTCTCTCATGTATTTAACCCCTCCTTAATCATGACATATAAATCAAATAAAATCATCTAAAAACACATAATAATGTCCTTAAATGGCTAGATCATACCAAGTAATCATCACTCCATTTGCATATACATTAAACCTTAATAATAATTATTTCACAATGACACTCAAGTAGTAAGCATTGTAACTTCAAATTTCGAGCTAATTCATGTGCACAGTATCCATCATAATATTTTACAACACTTTTCTTTTATTTTTGACACCTTGAGTGTTGCATCAAATTAAAACCCAAATTTGGAACATGCTTGACATATTTCAATAACAATTTGCATCCCATATCATTTTCTAGCCAAACATCACCAATGTCATTAATCTTGCATTTGCCATCATTTTTCTTCCTTACATAACTAAGATTACCACTAATGTAAGATGAGAAGAACTCTCTACATAGAGTAACATGTGAAGAAACTGCAAAATCAATTACCCATGTAGACACATCATTAGCTAGATAATTAATATCAAAAGCAATAACCATATCATCTCTAAGGATGATTGCTGCCTTTTCTTGATCTTCAATTTTCTTCTTATCATCTTCATCTCTTGTCATCTTTCTGCATTCTTTGATTATATGTCCCAGTAGTACTTGTAATTCATTTCACTTCTTGGCTTTGATTTCCTATTATTGTTGTAGTGAGAATACTTATTTTGACTTCTCACCTACTTTTTTTTAATAAGCACCTCTGAATGGGAGGATGTGCCTTGCTCCCTCCTTGAACATGTTATCATTGACCATATTCATAGTCATGACACCATTAAGAGTAAAAATTATTGAGAGATACTACCAAGGTTTCCCAATCATCTAGCAAAGAACTTAATAAAAATAATGCCCTCACTTCATCATCAAAAGTATTGTCAAACTGGATAATTTATTCAATTCTTTCTGCAAGTTACAAAGATATTTTGCAATATTCTGTCCATCTCTACATTTCATATTTATAAGCTTTCTAATTAGAAAGGCTTTATTCTGTGTTGACTTACATTCATAAAGGCTTTAAAACCTTTTTCTAAAGCTTCTGTGCATCAACTTCCTTAGCAATATGATGAAAAACACTTTGATCAACCCATTATCTAATATGCCCAATGGCTTTTCTATTTTGCAAGTCCCATGTGTCATTAATTTTTTCTGTTGGTTTCACTCCTTTCAATTTAGTGGGTTGATAATGCTCTTTGCAATATAAAAGATCTTCCATCCTTATTTTCCATATTGAACAATTTGATGCTATGAATGTGAGCATTGCAAATGAAGTTTCTTCCATTTAATCCACATAAGAAATTACTGAACAAAGAACCAAAGCTCTAATACCACTTAGTAGGATAAATTACCTCTCTTTGTGTAAAAGAAAATAGGTAATCACAAATTTCAATCAACATAAATCAATCATCCAAATAAATCAAACTCACAAATACACAAGAATTTTTTTACATGGAAAACTCCTTGATGTGAAGGGAAAAACCATGAGACTTAATTCAGTCAAAAACTTCTACTATAGAACAATGGGATCACAAAGTATGTTCTTCACTGGTGAAAACTAGAGGATTTTAACATCACCATAAACATGAATTTCAATAAAATTAATATGAAATAATAAGGATGGATCTCACCAAGCAGAACTTAAAAAGTGACTTAGAAGAGGTTGAGAATTTCTCCCCCAAATCCCTTGCTTGATGGCTTAAAAGATGCGGCAACAATAAGATTCTTTCTCCAAATTCCTATGATGTCTGCAAAAGTCGTAAAACCAAAAAAAAAAGCTTCTGCACATCCTAGTTAAAGAGCATCTGTTTTTCGTCACACGTAAAGGTTTCCAACCCAATTATGTTTTTGATCATGTGCTTTTGCACATATAGTTTGTTGGGCCCCATATGCCTCCATGTGGATCAATCTCCACATGGGTGGAAAACATCACCCAACAACATCCATTTAGAGGCAGAATCTATAACCCCCTTCAAAGAGTGACTCTTACCCCACATCTAAAGTGGACCATCCAATATATGTTTTATTCATCCAAAGAAAGTGATTTTGCCCCATCTTCTTCTCCAAGCCATTATCAATGCCAACAATGAAAGAGGGAGAGATTTCTCTTTTATTTCAAATCAATCACCACCACCATTGTCACCAAAGACAAAAGGGATTTCTTCCCCCTCACTACCACCCTCAAGCACTACCAAAAAGAGGAGTTTTTCCATTCTAGCTCACATTATTGCTATCATCATTGGAGACAAGGAAGGAGAAGAGAGAGGGCACTAGATTAAGAGGAGAAAACTAACACTTTGCTATGGCCATTGTCACAGGAGTTGGGGAAAGATCGACAAAGTCGTTACTTGCCGAAGATAAGAAAGACCACATCAGGAGTCCCATTTCATTGTAGGAAAGAAAAGATAGAAGGTTCTAGTGGTAGAAGATTATAGTGATAATCAATAAGTCATATATAGTAAATATAGAGATAAGTAAATCTTAGTGTAATTATTTGCAAAAGCATCATCTTAGTAAATTGTTTTTCTTTTATGAGCATGTTTTATTAAATTCTTGATATAAAAATCCTTTTTACTATGTGATCTTGGATCTTGCTTTGAATTGCAAAGCATGCATAAATTTTAAATGAGTTTGTGAAAAGCTAAGATGTTAATAGATTTATCATATTTCATGATTTGCCATATATTGATATGAAGTGCATTAACATGTGTGACTATCAGTATCAAGCATATTATGGGAATTTGTAATTGAACTAGGTCAACGTTGGTGTGATTGTTGAGCCCAGAACTACACAAATGTTGTAAAAGCTCATTGTGTAACAAGACTACATTGAGTGAAAATGTAAGTAGAAATGCCCAATTAAAGTGTCTTACATAAAAATAAGTGTGCATAGCATGCATGAGATAATTGTGCATATTGAAAATGATGAGTATGAATACATTTAAAATTGAATAAAAAAATAATTATTTGATGTTTAGACCTTGGATTAAAAGGTTGTAAAATGAATTTAATAACTATTTACTTAGTTTTAAAGCTTATATCTATTTTTTTAGTGCTTAAGTAGGAAATTGGATCCCACATAGCATATGAAAACTGAAAAATTGGAAAGAAAATCAAATAAAATAAATCAATATATCCATAAAAGATTTTAGTTACTAGTTTACATTAGAGTTTCAATCAATATATTTTAGTAAATAGTTTGGATGACTTATATCTGTCTAAATGTGAGATTACTTGTTGTAGTTTTAGTAGACTTTATTTCATTATATTTCTCTTAGCTTTCCATAAATTAGAACTTGCGATTGAGTAAATTACTTAACCTAGCCATGATCCTAAGGACATGGTTTGTCGATCTGTTAAATGTCCTAGTTCCAAAGGAAAGTCCACAAAAATTTAAACATGACAAGATAGATAAAAATTGTGCTTATCTTATTTATTATGTCTTGTTTTTCATTGGTGTAACCTATAATTAGGGCTATAGATGAATGTATTGGGGATGATAGTGTACCTTTAAATAAGATATTACACATGAAATTTGTTCTAAGGTTTGATTACCCAGAATGGAGGCATCACACTATCCAAGTGTTGAACTTACACCCATGATAGGCGATGTAGGGAGGCATTTTTGGTAATTGTGGCATTTCTTTTCTTTGGTAACTATAGTGTGGTTTTGGAAGTTATTCCCTCTTCTCCCTTCAACTATTACTGTCTTCATGGTTTATAAATAAGGAAATCAGATGGGTTAGAGATTGATTGGAATCAAAGTCATTCTCAAATTATAGGCATTTAGCTTTGTGATTTGTATGTGATTTTCATATGTGATTTCATGCCTGACTTGTAAAAATTTGGGAAAGCTTGAGTTGCCAGTTCATCGATCCTTATCGGCTTCTACGTATTGGTCCCTTACACAATGGTAGTTCAAGAGGAGGCGAGGGGGCCGGGGGGGGCGTGGGTGGGTGTATGTGGACCTTTTAAAATTTTTTTTGCCAAAACAAAAGATCAAAGTGCTGAATGAATAAATAGAAAAGATTGCACAATACACAATACAAGATTTTTATAGTAGTTCGACCCTTACTAGGTTCCTACTCCATTTATCTGAGTTAGTTTCCTCTAATGATTTCAAGTTCCACTAACACCTTGATCAACCTGATCAAATACAGGTTTTCCAAGCCAACAAGAAACTTTTACAACTTGTTGATTTTCAAAGCTTACCAACAAATTTTTGTGCTTTTAGCAAGTTTTCTACTTTCTTATCTCAATACATAAACACCAAGCAATTTGCTTATATTATCAAATTCTAGAAAGAAGTGTACAGATTAATGTCTATTTCTTAGGCAGATTGGTACATAAATTCAAAGACTTTAAGTGAATAAGTAATAACAATAAGAGATTCAAACTCCTTAATTGAGAAGCAATTTAGACTTTGAAAGCACTGACAAAGTTATTGCCATTGGATTTGAACTTTGAAGGAAGATTTTGAATGCTTAAAACTTCAACTTTTTGTATTTTTTAGTATATTTTCTATTGCATTTAAATGCATTTTTTATAGGCTGAGAGAATTTTTTCTTTGCTAACTATTGCAAACTTTCAAATGTTCAAAAATATTTTTCTTCACCTTACATTTTATCTGATGTTTGACTTTGCAATAATCTGGTATTGGTCTGAAACTTTGTCACTGACTTTTATTCACTTAACATTCACATGAGTATCAAATGCTCTGAAGCAGCTTCTTCAATTCCTCCAATGTAGCAAGTGAACAGTCAATGTGTTAGAGAGATGATTTCGGATGTGTCAAAGAACTGACTTTAGTTTCTCTGAAGTAGTAGAAGACCTTTTTACTTGTGAAAGTTCTTTGAAGAGTAGAGTTTGGATTCTCTAAACCTTTAATGCTTCAGAAAGGGTGACTCTGAAGTAAGGTTTGATAACTCCAAAATTTTCTTGCTTACTCCGAAGTATATTCATTGACTCTAAAGCATATCTAGATGATTTCAAAGTGTGTCTAGTTAACTCCAAAGTATATTTTCATGACTCCGAAGTGTGTTTGATTAATTCCGAAGTATGCTTGAAGACTCCGAAGTATGTCTTATTGACTCTGAAAGTGTCTTAAAGACTCCAAAGTATTCTTGATGGTTCTTAAGTAGATCATAACGACTCTGAAGGCTTTCCTATTGATTCTAAAGCATACCATGATGACTTTGAAGGCTTTTCTGTTGATTTCGAAACATACCATGAAGATTCCGAAGGCTTTTTTGTTAACTTTGAAGCATATCTTGATAACTCTGAAATATATCATGATGACTCTGAAGGCTTTTCTTGAAGACTTTAAACTTTTTGTTTTCTTATTTTAAGTATATATATAATTTATATACTTAATTTTCATGAGCATTTACTTAGTTTCTTCCTTTGATCATCATGACAATTTTTTTCAAGTTTGGAAATATTTCTATAAATGTTGGAGAATGAAATGTTAGTACCTTAATATTTCACTCATGTCTTTACTTATCATAAAAACATACTTGGATAAGAATATTTATCATCAAAATTAAGCTATTAAAGATAGTATGTTGAACATTCTCCCCCTTTTTGATGATGATAAAACATTGAGTGATATACCTTTCAAAACTTGTCTAACAATAAACTTAAAGCAGCTTAGTTTCAAAAATTTTAATGAAATTTCTATTAATTCAGTGTGCCTCCCCCGTAATGGATGCACATAAATTTTAACTATGTTTTATAAACAAAAATTTGTACATTCAATTTTTCTTCCACTTTTTGTCATAATAAAAAAGGTAAAAAGAAACAATCATGAATATTCATAGCTAGTCATAACCAAAATGCATACATACAAAACTTATCTTTTATAAAAAATTTACAGATATAGCATATGCTCAAAGTCAAGATTCTTTACATAAAGTAAAACATTACATCAGAGAGAATAATGCAAAAGGCAGTAGTGTCCGCAGGATGGTTTTTGTGTTCTCTCATAGGTTTTAGGAAAAAAAAACTTTGTGAGGTGGAAGAGGTGATTTGGGTTGAGAGGATGATGGTGTAGGAGAGGGCTTGGGTGAGTCTTTTTGGTGGAGGAGGTGGAATAAAAAATATTTTAGGATTACTGATGGGGATTCATGGGTGTATGTTGGGTCCACAGTTTGAAACATAGATAATGTTAATGCGCTCTCAAAATTCTAGGTCTAGTAACTTAGGAAAGTCTACAGGAAGCCCTTTCAAGAGGTTTTTCATGTTTGCATTCATCCTAGATGTATAATCTTGGTAGTACATGGTAATTCTGTATAGAGAAGCCTTTTGTGTTCCTTTGGAGGTGGAATCTTTAGCTTCCTCTTGGGTTTAGAAGAAGATGGCTGAGATGAAGGTATAGAAGATGATGGTTTAGGTTGTGATTTTAGTTTGGGAATTGCATGAGGTTTGTTGATTTGGCTTTGTAGAAGCTAAAGTTTTTGGTTTTGGTAGAGGGACTGGTTGAGACTGTATCTACGTTATCCTGTCTTTGATAGAGGGATCTGAAAGTTGAGGTTATGGGAGTGGGAGATTGTCAACAAAATGGCTTCTGGGTTGGCATTGTTGTAGAAAGAGAATTCTTCCTTAGTGAAAAGAAAGAGTTAATAAGGATTTGAGGGAGATAGAAATACTTTTCTAAGAGGCTTTGACGCTGGAAACATTTGAAGAAGTTTCTCAAAATAATTTTGAATAATTGAGTCTCTATCAAAATTTTGGATTTTGTCACCCTTGCGAGTTAATGGAGGATTTGGGAGAAGTTGAATCCTATGTAGACTATTAGGATCCTTAAGTTCTAAGAATGGAAATTCTTGAGGAGATAGAATGATGAACTAAGAGATAAACATTCTAGCAACTTCAAATTTGATTTTGGATTTATTTTCAAACTTAGAAAAAGTCATCCTGATTAGATTGAATAACCGGAGAAGAATATCAAGATTATCAGCAACTATTGGAGGAGAGTGTGAAGGAATTTATGGGGGAGTTTTTGGAGGATTGGGAGGTCTTCACTTTGGACGAATTAAGGGTGTGTTCCATTCTGGTGGAAGGTCCACAATCCATTCAAGGATTACTTCTCCTGATTGAAATGAGATCAAGCCAAGTCCAGTCCAGCCATATTGCTAGCCCTAGAGGAAGAAAATGGATTCTATGAATTGGGACTATGAAGTATTTGCCATATCTAACAATTGTCAACATGAATTTACTTCAAAAGTTGGAACTAAGGGAGGCTGTGTTGGAAGAGAGGAAGATGCAATTTTAGTAGGTTCACTCTTAGGTTGTGCAACCTCTGGATTTGCAAGAGAGGATAGATGAAGGGAGTGTGTGGGTGAAGACATTACTATGATGAGGTAGTTGGTTCTGACTAGAGAGAAGTGATGTGGAGGTAAGGAGTAATGAGTTGGAGGTGGAGAGAAATGACAATGATATACTTGACCTCTGAGTGATTCTGTTAGAGATTGTAGAGAGTCAAGTCTTTGGTCAATCTTATCAGCTCTCATAATTATAGATGACATGGCAGTGCTAAGATTATGAACTATTCTATTCATTTGAATAGCTAGAGTAGACATATAATGTTCAATCATTATAAGCCTATGGGTTGTGTAGTGGGAATTGATAAAGTGGTTGGTGTGGATGATTGATGAGAAGGATTGCCGCTACTATAGTAACATTCATTTCCTCATATTCACTTTCTCTCAAAGTTTTCTCTAATGCTTCTTCTCTAATAGTACTTTGTTTCTCTCTTTGAACTTCTTCTCTTCTCTCAGCTTCAGATTGATCTTCTTTGCTAGAGAATTCTTTTCTTGCTTCTACTAGTAGATTCATGATTTCTTGTCTTTCTGTTCCTTCTTCTTTAGCATGTGAGGAGAGTTCTTGGCTTGCTTCTGTGACTTATTCTGTAACTTCTTCTCTTTTTGTTCTTTCATTAGTTTTGGTTTCCTTTAGTTGAGTTGTTCTCCTAGGTTTTTCAGTGATCCAGCCTTGTGTTGTTAGCTTAAAACCCATCCTTTTCAAAGTCTTCTCATATAATGTGTCTGTATTTCTTGGGACTTCTTCATTTTATTTGGGAAATTTACTCTAGCTTCCCTCATTAGCTTCATCAGAGTCATTCTATAAGATAGGGAAAATCTTGTGGTGCTCTCGATTGAATGAATGTTGTCTAGTATTAATTTGGCTAGATTCATTTTCTCTTATTCTTTAATGCCCAATGATTCTAGCATTCTTTTCAAATACATCATCAGTAGCTCCTCTTCTAGGATAGACATTAATCATTACAATAAGATATGCTAGCTTGATTACATTCAGGTGACTAGTATGAAGATAATTTTCTTTCTCATCTATTTCTGTCTTTGCTAAATCCGAAAACAATTTTACTCTGGAAGGCCTTATAATTTCTTCTTCTTTTTCAAAAAGATTAAAATAATTTCTTAAACTCTTTGAGAATAGTTTGATCTTAGTTTCTCCTATCCATGATTTTTCTATCTTTGTATTGAGATTATAAATAGGTGTTTTCATAAGTCTTGGATATAAACTATCTTTGTAACTCACATAATCATTCCAACCTTGATATGTTAACCATTCACATACTTCTTACTATATACCATTTTCTCCAAAGGCTTCAAAACTGAAGATATTTCCTTTTATTATTCTCCTATCCTCATATCTTTCCAAAAATCTAGAGTAGTCAGAGGTGCTATTTTGAAAAACTACCTCATGTATCAACTTCTCATCTGACCTTTTTGGTTCTTCTTCAGGAAAAATCATCTCTTTCCTTTCTTTTGCTTTCTGCTCCTTTTATTCTCACCATTTTGACAAGGAAACCTAGGGTTTGAAAGGAAATGTGGTTTTCTAGGTGAGATGTTGGATAAGACAAGAAGAGAGATTGAGAGAGTTGAGATTGACATTCGAAACAAGCTAAAATATGAAGAGTCTTCTCTGAAAGGGAAATACCAAGTATTCAGACAAGAAAATTTTAAGTTTTCAGAGAGGTTTCGAGCACTTAAATAAATTGAGTGCTTTTTGATTTTACCATTGGGTTTGGATTTACTCTAAAATACTAATAGATTTTGGTTTCAGATGCTCCGAAAAGGGTCTTTCGGAGGCAACAAATAGAATTGGAGTTTCGGATACTCTAATACATTACTTCAAATGCAGTTATTTGGAAGAGGCTCCGAAGTGTGATTTTTGTGAGCTTTGGAGGTTACGGAGTACAGCATCAGACTTAGATGACTACGAAATTTTATAAGATGAGCTTTTAGAGTTTTAGATTTTAAGTTTTTAGTGTACATATTAATTATCCTTTTTACCCACTTATACACATTAGTTAAGTTTTTAGTGTACATATTAATTATCCTTTTCACCCACTAATACATGTCTATTTAGGTATCATTACCAAGATAGATAATTAAATATGCATTAAAACACTTCTTGGAAAATGAAAAGATGTTATGTATTTCATTTCACATTTTACATATATGAGAACAAAAAAATGGCTTATTCATTTGATGAGTTAAGCATTTTATGTATTTGGATGTAGAATTCCTAGTTCTCTTCTTATCATGTTAAATCTTTCTTTTGAAAGTGGTTTTGTAAAAATATCTGCTAGCTGATTTTTTGTTGAGACAAATTCTAAGCAAATGTCATAGTTTTGAACATGGTCCCTAATGAAATGATGCCTGATTTCTATATGATTAGTTCTAAAATGTAGAATTAGATTCTTGGTTAGATTTATAGCACTAATGTTGTCACATCTAATAGGTATATCAACAAAGTTAAGGCCAAAATCATTTAATTATTGTTTCATCCATAGGATCTAAGCACAGCAACTGCCTGCTACTACATATTCAGCCTCAGCAGTTTATAATGCAACTGATGTTTATTTCTTAGAGAACCATGAGATAATTATGCTTCCTAGAAATTGCTATGATCTTGAGGTACTCTTTCTATCTACTTTACATCCAGCAAAGTCTGCATCTAAGTAACCTATTAAATTAAAATTTGAACCTTTTGGATACCATAATACAAGATTTGGTGTATCTAAAAGATATCTAAACATTTTTTTTACAGCGACAAGATGTGACTCTTTTGGATCTGATTGAAATCTAGTACACATGCGTACACTAAACATTATGTCATTTCTACTAGTAGTTCTTTCGAATACATGATTTAGGTTATCAAGATCTCAAACCTAGGTGGTTGTTCTAAATGAACCTCTTCATTAATAAATCCATTTGAGAATACACTCTTTACATTCATCTGATATAACTTGAAGTTCATATAAGATGTAAATGCAAGAAGCATTCTAATGGTTTCAATTCTTTTAATAGGGGCATATGACTCTTTAAAATCAATACTCTCCTCCTGACAGTACCCTTTTGCTACTAATCTTTCTTTATTTCTTACTACAATTCTAAATTCATCTAATTTATTTCTAAAAACCCATTTAGTTCCTATGGCAGATTGATGATGTGGTCTTAGAACAATAGTCCACACATTATTTCTTTTAAATTAGTCTAATTCTTCTTGCATGGCTAAAATCTAGTTTTCATCTTCTAAAGCTTGTTCTATGCAAGTTGGTTGTAATTGAGAAATAAAAGCAAAATTATCACATATTTAGTGATAAGAAGATCTAGTTCTTACTTTATCATATGCATCACCAATTATCTGACTTTTAGGGTAATCATGCATTAACCTTTAATCTTTAGGTAAAGTATAGCTACCTTCATTGTTTACCTCACTGATGGATGGTTCATCATCTATTTCTTCGTCATCTATCTATATTTCTGATTGGGGATGTTTTCTTTCTTTATCTTGTATTTTTATTTTCTCTACTGATATTGTTAGTTCTTCTATCTCATCATCAAAATCAATTAAACTCCTAGAGGAATTAGTACTTTCATCAAATTTTATATGAATGGACTCTTCTATAGTCTTATTTTTTAGGTTATAAATTCTAAATGCCTTATTAACAATGGAATAACCAAGAAAAATGCCTTTATCATATTTATTTTCAAATTTACCATGGTTTTCTTTGTCATTGTTAAGAATAAAGAACTTATAAACAAAAGTATGAAAATATGAAATATTTGGTTTCTTGCCATATTATAATTCAAATGGAGTTTTATTAAGTATGGATCTAGCAATGATTCTGTTAATAATATAATATGCCATATTTATTGCTTCAGCCCAAAAATACTATGGGTGGCTGTATTCACTCAACACTATCCTTGCCATCTCTTACAAGGATCAATTTTTTCTTTTAGCTACTCCATTTTGTTGGAGTGTTCTTGATGCAGAGAAAGTTTGAAGAATTATATTATTTTCATAGAAATCAGTGAATCTATGATTTTCAAACTCTCCACCATGATCACTCCTTATGACAACTATATGAGAGCTTTGTTCATTTTGTACATGTTTGGAAAATACCTCAAAGAATGAAAAACCTTCATCTTTAAATTTTATAAACATTACCTAGGTAAATCTACTAAAGTCATCTACAATGACATATGTATAATGTTTCCCTCCAAGGCTTCTTGTCCTTGTTCGTCTAACTAAATCTACATGTAGCAACTGAAGGCGTTTGGTGGTATATACTTCTTTGTTTAACTTAAATAATTCTTTTAATTGCTACCATCACATAATTTATTATCAAATTTGAGTTTTGGTAAGCCAACAACTAGATCCTTATTATATAATCTTTCAATCAAATTTTTATTGGCATGTCCTAGCCTTCTATGCCACAACATGGGTTCATTGTCATTTACAACAAGACATTTGACTTGGATGTCATCCACATCTACCAAATATATATTTCCATATCTTTTTCAAGTACTAAAATTGAATTTGAACTATCTAATATTAAACAAGTATGAAATTCAAATACAACTTTGTAATCATTATCACAAAATTGACTTACACTTAAAAGATTATATTTTAATCCTTCTACTAGTAAAACATTTGAAATTGTAATAGAGGGAGTTTGGCCAATTTTACCAATTCCAACTACTGTACTTTTTTCATTATCCCCAAAGGTGACTGTTCTTCCATTTTTAGCTTTTAGTTCTGTGAACAGCTCCCTTTCTCCTGTTATGTATCTTGAGCAACCACTATCACTGTACCACTTGTTATTCTCTATGGCTCTCAAACACACCTAGAGTAATAAATTAAGTTATAACTTTTGGTACCCATTTAGGAATGGGTCCAGGTGGGTTAATAGCAGAATATTTTGGCACCCACTATTTTTTAGATGCTACTAATTTGTTTTCTAGATATATAATTGCATTTACAACTTTAGCAACTGTTTTAGAAATTCAAATTATATTCTGTTTGGGTTCTTATTTTCTTTTATGATTTTTCTTTCTTTAGTTTCTTATATCTTTCATTGTTTTAAGTTTAAATAGGGTAGTAGTTAAGGTTCTTCTAAGAGCATAATTTCCTACTTTGCTTTGCTCATGTTCTATATTTATATTTTGATAAGTTTTGAGAAATGTATTCTCTTATCTTAATTTAGAGCATTCATTAATTATTCTTTTCAAGTTCTCTTTTAGTTTCCTTACGTTTAGCTTTTAATGTTTTGAAATTTGAATACAGTTCATCTAGTAATTCTTCAAGATCAGAAATTTCAGGTTTCAAATTTACCTCGTTATTATGGATGACCATAAAGCTTATTCATGTATGATGCTCTTCTTGATTTCTTTCTTCGGAGATGAGTGAGCTGAATTGAGCTTCATTTTCTTCTTCTTCTTCAACCAAATTTCTTACATCATGTTGTTTAGCATTTCCCATGTAGCCATAGCTTTCTTCTTCTCTTCAAATTTCCTGTTATTAGAAATACTCTTTTTTGTCAAAGTAAAAGTTATACTTTTTTTCTTGTCTTCTTGCTTTTTATCTGGTTTTGGGCAATCAAATTTCATGTGCCCAGGCTTGCTGTAGTTGTAATAGATTAGAATTTCCTTTTTTCTTATCTTCACTTTTGAAGTTTTTGGAATTAATTTCATTTAGTGCTTTTTGTTTCATCAAGACCTCATGGGTAATGAGTGATCCCATGAGTTCTTCTACTATCACCTTTGTTAGATCTTTTGCTTCCTGTATAGCAACCACTTTAGGCATCCAGTGTCTAGGCAAAGATCTCAAGATTTTCTTTACTAGATTGGGTTCTTCATATTTTTCTCATAAGTTCTTTAAGCTATTTGTGATTTTCTAAAATCTTCTAAACATTTCAGAAATATTTTCTGATTCCTTTATAGAGAAGGCTTCATATTTCTGCTCTAGAAGATTTATTTTAGTTTCTTTTACCTGATTTGTACCTTCATGTGCTATCTTAAGTTTATCTTAGATTTTATTAGCTAAATCACAAGCAAAAATCTTTTCATACTCAAAAGAAGTTAATACACAACAGAGGTAGTTCTTTGCCTTAGCATTACATTCTGCTACTTGAATATCTTATGGAGTGTATTTGTCTTCAATATTAGTGACATTCTTTCTATTTTTTACTACAAGCCACAACTGGTAATATGTGGCAGTCAAGAAATTTTGTATTCTCATTTTTCAATACTCATAATTGGTTCCATCAAATAAATGGGGTCTAGAAATGGATTGTCCTTCATCAAATGTATTGTGGAACATACAAGCCATTTGAATCTCTTCTCAAGTTATTATGTTGGTAATCAAAATTTAACTAGTGAAACCGGCCACTAATACCACTTATTGGTCCCTTACACAATAGTAGCTCAAGAGAGGGGGGGGGGGGGGGGGGGGGGTGAATTG
>JAYJMB010084221.1:0-21332 GCA_036873735.1 Pouteria campechiana | reverse complement strand
TGTGTGTGTGTGTGTGAGAGAGAGAGAGAGAGAGAGAGAGAGAGAGAGAGAGAGAGAGAGAGAGAGAGAGAGAGAGACTAACATCGCGACAACAAACAGCACCAAGATAGCCGGTGAAAGGTCAGAGAGGTTGACGGACGATTCACCCGTGTGCCTTGAATTCACGGTTAGGAATAGTGCAGCCACCACTTTCTGATAAGGACTCATCCCTTTCAAGGCATCGGAATGCCATTCCAAGCAACAAAAGAGCACAAGTTGCACCACTATAAACCCGAGAACCGTAAGAAACAAATACATGCAATAATCATTAGGGAGCAGGTAATCATATGCAACCTCTTTAGGATTATTCAACATATAATCAAACTCTAATTTAGCTCCCTTCACAAACTTCCTCAGGACCCAAATCAACAGGCTGAGGCAAGGTGGAAACAAAGTGTTTCCAGAGAGAATTAGAGGAATGAGGAGGAGCAGAAGACCCGAGTTCCTATTGAAGACAATCATGTTCTCATTTGTTGGAATGAAACCACAATTTGTGAAGGTGGAGATGGACGAAAAGATGGAAAATATCGCTACGTTAACCCCCTTCCTTTTTATGACTTCTCTTGCACTTGTAATAATGCTCAAGTACACTAAAACCGCTAAAGAACCAAGCGCTTGAGTTACCAGAAGAAAACCCAAAACCACAAATCCTAAGTACCTAATACAACTATACTTCAAATCCTCACTACCATTTATGAAACCCACTGAAGCCGATTTTTCAGGTCCAAGTTTGGGTATTGCAGTCATTTCCAGTTGGATCTGATCATTGGAACCTATAGAGAATTCAGCAGGTGTTTCCACACCTACAAACTCGACAATGTTATCGACCCCATCCCATCTCTTCAACTTAGTCTTCATAAATTGAAGACCAAGCATTGAAGTAAAGACCTCCCCACCTACTAGCATCAGTAAGGTGAAAACCACAAGTTGGGCATTTGAGAAAACCTCCATTTCAACTGTGCCCATGCTTGAGACTGCCGTAGCTGACACTGACATGAAGAACATGTCCAGATCTTTAGGCCTGTACGAATCTTTCTTTGGACCCATAATCTTCAGAACTAAAAACCCAATTAAGGAAAGGGAGACAAAATAAGACAGCTGAATCCAGAATGGGCTAACACGGAATGCTAAATACCGATAAACCCGCCACAAGAAATGACAAAAGGATGGACCAAAGAGATTCTTGCATGAGAATGGACTTGGAAATCGAGAGCTCTTCATCGTAGTAAGACGACTTCGATCGATCGCTCGGGTTGTAATCTTAACATGCATGCATATATGTAGGAGCAAGAATGGAAAGCCTCGATGGGATTCGCTATCTTCGCGAAAAAGAATCCAATCAGTATTGCTAGTGAGCATAGACGTGGAGAAAAATTAGTGAAGAAAAAAGTTAATTTAAACAGTGTTTCAGCTAGACATGACAACGAAATTCCAAACTTCCATCAGTAAGAGAAGGACACGTTTGACAAAACGCGCGTTTTATGCCCACAGCCATCTTGCAATTAACGAGACGAAGACAACGAAGGCTGATACAGGATGAGTAGAGCTGTTTCGATGGGTGAAATGAGACTCGTCAGAGCATATTAAACTCCCTGATTCTACTCGAATTGATCTTGTATTATGTCGATCCACTGAGGTTTTGAGTCGCCTCGAAACTTGGCTATTTACTTCGTTTTTTTTTTTTTTTTTACTGTTAAAATGACTGGTAATAGCCAATATTCAGGTGGTGAGCCCCATATTACAAGCGACGGCAGGAAGTAGAATTAAGCAATATAGAAGGCTTTGATATCAGGTTAAAATGATTAATATGAATCAGTCAATGCCACATTAAAATAATTATCACTAGCCAATTGTGCATACCCAAATCCTAAGTTATAAGCCATGGTAGGATGTGGCAGGATCTGTCTCGATGTAAGATTGACTCAGACCATCTAATATATGTATATGGGACAGATCTTATGCGTGTACGCGCATAAGAAGTTTCATGCGCACAAACACCTCTGCCCGTAATTGGCATCCAATACGTGGAAATTGGCGGTGAGGTACGGAAATTTCTCTGCCGTAATTGGCAGTGAAGTGCGGTAGGCATGGGAGCCGTGGGGCTTGTTTTCCAGGGGATGAATCATGGGGTCCCACTAAGTTTGCTTGAGGAGATGATCAAATGTGTGCACAGTTTCAATGAGCCAAGGAGATGAAGATGGAATACTACACACGTGAATGATGTAAGACTGTGAGGTCATTATCAAATTTGAAATGTTGAAACTAAACAATTAACAGTGAAAGTTTCATGTAGCCCATTTACAAGTCAATAAAAATCTTTATTTTTCATTAATAGAAAACAGGTCTTTAATGAGTTAAATGATATATTTAATGCAACACGAATGCAATAGATTTCCATGATTTCAATGATGAAGATATTTAATGGGGTGATTGGTTAAATGGAATTAAGGGCTTGATGCGCAAATATCTATTCAATTGGAATAGAATAGAGAATATGGCCATGTCAAATTTCTCTGCTGTGAATGGCATCCAATCATATATAACATTGAAGTTAAATAAATTGAGAATATTGAATCTAGCATATCTTTATACGTTAGAGTATATATAGGTGGACATTGGATATATGAAAAAAGCTGCCATTTAGAGACAAGGATAAGTTTGTCTCAACTATTGTGCAACTTAGGATATATATATATATATATATGTATATATATATATATATAGGGGCAGGATCTTATAAGGCTGGTCTTACAACAACATTTGTGAGACTGGTCTCAAAACTTATTTTTTAATTTTTTTTATCTTTTTTATAAACTTTTAAATCTAACCAACTTATAAAAAAAGTTTTACCATTTTTAGAGTTTTATAAATATTTTATTTTAAATTTTCAAATTAATGATACTATTCACCTTTTTAAAATTTTAAAAATATTTCTAAACTTCAATAATCAAAAATAAATATTTATAAAACTCTAAAAATAGTAATTTATAAGTTGATTATATGTTAATTAAAAATTTATAAAAAAAATAAAAAATAAATTTTTGAGACCAATCTTACAACTGTTGCAATGAGACCAGTCTCGTAAGATCCTGCCCCATATATATATAGAGAGAGAGTCCAATGCAAAGGCAAATGCGGTACAAAAGACTTTGCCTTGTGCCAATTCTAATACCCTATTAAAATGATTGGAATTAACTAATAGCAAAGCCATTGTCTTAATAGCAGGACGTAGAATTTGATGGTTTTATTTTCAATACTGCCTGAGAGAGCAGACAGGACTAACCCAGTAGTAGGTATATATGGAATATAATATATAGGGAGCGACCTCCAGGAATCGATGAACAAACTCGCATCTTGGTTTTGGAGACGGCCTGTTCATCATGGTAGTCTCCTGTGAGCCACATGTTTGGAACTTGGGCGAGGTCCAACTGAGAAATAAAGAGATTGCAGAAAGATTGTGCGCCTCCGTGGTGGACCTAGTTTTCTTCCACGATAATGGTGGATTGACATGAGAAAAACGGGGCATTTTCGGAAGATGTGCAGGCACCAGATCCTCTCCAACACTTTGGAGAATCAGTTCAGTTCGCACTCACGGTGTGCCTGTCACGTTGGTTAGGCGGTAACACGCAGTGCCGCCATCCTTCAAAGGGGAAATGATTTCATGGCAATCTTACAGAGGAAATTTTCATGGCAAAAAGCTTGGCTTTAGCCTACCCTGCACGGACATTTCCTTCATTCATTGTCGGGCACTTAACGCATACCAAACCATATACAACCATCGCATGATGGATTTAGCGAACCCACCTACAGGTGGGCCGACATGTTTAGAAACACTAGATTATCTTTTTATTTTCGAAGTTTAACGTAGCCATGAATATATATATATATATATATAATAATTAGGCACGTTGGTTCTTATCTGCACTGTAAAAGTGGAACATCATATTATTATAGATAAATGTTTTACTCAAAAAATAGATAATGATAGAAACCGAGTAGAATTCTTTGGATAAGTGTATATCGCATCCGCAGATGGAAATTTTCTTTTTACGTACTGAATTCCCTCTTTCGGCTAATAAAACAGCCTCATAGTGCGATTCCGAATTCAATTATACATAATGTCATTGTGATTTGACGAAAGAAAACAACATTGATATTTTTTTAGTAAACCTAGTACGCCATGTGCTTATTTGTTTATTTAATAAACTATTATATTTGAATAAGATCCAAAACAACTATCCTACTTTTTTTTCCAACTCTTCTTATTATTTCGAAAATCGCCTTTATTAAATATCTGACTGGATCAAAACAAATCAAACTTGTAGGATTATCCAAAAACAATTTGGTAAAATGTTGAAGCATGCATGGATTTTTGATTGAATTTTTTTTAATATCTTGACCAAATAAATCATGCTAGGCACAACAGTTGGTTGTATTTTATCATAAATTTATAAAAAATAAAAAAAAATTACATAGCATTTCTAACTGCATAGAAAAATTATCCTATATCGAAATAACTTGGGATTTCTATCCTCCATATATACGTTGAGGAGTATTTATGTATTGCTTATCTTACCCCACCAGGTAGAGCAAAAGCCAAAAACAGTACGGAACGCCATTTCAGCCACAAAAGACTCATTTGGAGGGTAAATGGATTTTCGTGATTTGTGGTGGAAAGCTTACCACTTTGGGGTAAATGCCCATAGATGATGTTGGGTCTTATCTAAAATGGGGCATTGATGGAGCAAGAGACTTTAGATGCCTGTCGAAGTCCAATGGAATTGAGAGGAAGGTTGAATCTAATCAAAATGACAAATAGAATCAAAGCGGCAAGGATCATTGATCATGTGGTCTGAGAAGATGCTTTCTAGATAACAACTGCATGCTACATTGAATGACTCGCATGCAAGCACCAACTTCGTCTTTTCCAAGAACGCCATCTACCCTGAAATTCGTTGGTAAATAATTCAGAGGTGTCCAAAGGCTAACATGGGTAAAGAGATCTTTACCACTTTAAAGACGATACTGTGATGTCATAGTTCCAAGTCTACGTCCCAAGTGCCTCTTTGCACCTTCTAAGCTTTTAGGATTCTTTGAAGGGTATAACATTCTTCTTGAAGCAAAAGTCCATCTTCCCAATATTCTGAATTGGGATGGAATAGGTTTTTTATTGGAAATATTCATTTTCAACTTTACACAAAAAAAAAAGCAAGGAAAATGCATGTAATTTTCACGGTGATGCTCGGGGCCCACAACTCATGGGACAGACAGCTGCACACCTGTGGCATGCCGAGGTCGAAGCGGACGACTCCTATCACTTTCAAAATCATGCGAAACATTAAAATGATGGGCATTTGGATTTGTGTACCAATATTACACCCCCAATTGTGTTATACCTCCTCTTACTTAAATCCCAACAAGTATTCTATGTTCTAAATCTATTCCTTTGTCATCGTTTTTCTATTTTTAAATCATTATTCCTTTCTTTTCCTTCATTTATTCCTGTACATACTTTTAAAGAAAACCTAATCAAATTAATCATTACTCTGCTTTTTGAATTTTACCTTCATTATCTACTATAATCTATTCATGATATTATTTTATTTTTTTCTACAATATACTTTCTATTCGACTATGTTAGACTACTTGCCCTTCTACACTCTCCAATGTGTCAATCCAAGTTAGGTATCATATGCTGTTTTAACTCAGATAAAGGATTGGTTAAAAAGGTTCTTGGCTTTCAGCACACACCTCAAGCTTTTTGTATCAAATGAAAAGACATCAGAACCTTGACTCTTAACTCACGGTTTAACTCTAGGAGGAGGTGACCTAAAGATTAGATGAAAATTATTGGTAAGCTTAGGGTAGAGGTTAGTAGTAAAGCCATCCCAAAGAAAAAGACTACAAACAAATAAAAAATAAAAACTGTTAGATATGCTATGATATATGCCACCCTTTCTCACGCACTATAAAAGTGGAAGGCAAAAGTCTACACGAGCATTAAGTATTTAAAAAACGACCGCCCAAGCACTTTGGTGAAGGCATAAAGCTGAATGGCCAAGCAGGGATTGACGACCCCCACCCATTCGGATTAGTATTCAACTAAGGATGTTGATCTGTAATATGTAACAGCTATAGGTTGACATGAACTCATTTCGTAGCCATTCTAAGCCCAAGCCATGGAGTGACTCATGGTGTCGGATCAAGTCTGGTAGGAACCACCCAACTTCCCAAAACCATCAAAATAAAAAAAGTTTGCATCCAATACAAGCATAGCAGATCCAGCCTAGCGCTGTCATTCTCATTGATAGCACGATTTCTAATTCAAAAAGATATCCGTTACCCCATCAGGATTACTTTTTTAACCCATAAAATGGAAACAAAATTCCTGTGCGAGAGTGGCTTTGAATGCAAAGACAAATTTCTGCTGTCGTCCTGACTTCTAGTGGAATGTCAGTGCTCCAAAAAGTTCTTAACGATCAGGAAACTACAAATATGAATAAAATATTTACCATTGTAAATCTTTAATCACCAAGGCAACAAGCTTTTATGCACTAATCATGTTATACTCATTTTCAATCAAGGACCTAAAAGCAGTGGATTCTCCACTAAGAATTGACTGGGCTGCACTCGTGGATAAGGCTCCCACACGTGTGGGTGCAGAAAGGGGTGAAACCACCATCACACCTCAGCCATGGCATCCAACCAGTAGAACAAAACCTGTCAGCAACAAATGAAAATGATTCGGGTTGTCTATCACTTCATCCTAAGTCCCAACTCATATGTTAAGCTAAACAAATCATCCTATCGAAGGACCTATGTGCAACACCACTAAAGCTGTGTTGTATGTCAAGATGATTTTTGTTCTTCATTTCATTCTGGTTAGCACACCTAACAAAAGCCATGATGAAAGACACGTCAACTGGTGGCCTAATAAAGTAATCTTTGCTTGTATTTCATCTTGATTTTTCTTGAAGAGGAAACCACCCTAAAGTCAACGACAACAACAAAAAGTAAAAGTTTTGGAATTGAGTTGAGGAATGGCCTGGTTTCCCAGAGTGTAGTGCAATTTCTAACGTTTGGGTCACAAACATTAAAGCTGATCCTGTGTCAGTAATTCAAAATGTTGGGCAGTTCGCATCCTGACTTAGATTTTTTGCACCTAAACCTTGTCAGCTGTGCGCTAACTTGGGCTGACCTAAAAATCACCATGGTCAGCAATGTCCTTCAATTAAGCCTAAAAATGAACATGGTCAGTTAATTGTAGCCAAATTTGAGATAATAAAAGCTACCCATCATTAGTTCCCTCCTAGTACCTTGAAAACTTCCTGGTGGGATGGACTTAACTGCTTACTTTTGTCATACTAAAAATGGATGGCTAAGGCTCGCCAGAAGTCCAAGCTAAACTGACAAAATAATCTCTTCCAAACTGATAAGATTTCAGTGCATGCTGCATCCACAAGCAACAGGTCCAGTGGCATGGCATGGATAATCTAGGAAAAGACAGAGACCACTAAGGTGGACCATCACAAGGAAACCAAGACATCTATAGAGTCTCTCTGTTATCATTTCATGTCATCAAAGAATATATGAGGTAATGACACTTCATTTCAGGGCCCAATCAACAGCACTCTTACCATATTTGATCACATAACACAAGCACAGTCACCAGCTTCACATATCACTACAGCTCTCTCTGAACCGAGCTTGCTGGCCAAATCTGGCTGAACTTTACAGTACTCATCCCTGACAAAGGAGGCTGCTTCAACTGCACGCTCAGCTTCAACAAACGCAATGACACAACCTCCAAATCCTGCCCCACTGAACCTAGCCCCATAGACACCTGGAGCCCTCTGCAGGATCTCCCATAGTTGTTTCTGCTCCTCGCATCCTGTGACAATCACAGAATGAGGAATTTTTGGTACTTTCATATCATTTGGGTAAATACTTTGCTCAACAAAGGATTATGGAACATACCGCATTCATAGTTTTCTATGGAACTACGTCCTGACTCTGAAATCAATCTTCCAAATTTTGTTAAGTTACCAGAAGCCCAGGCATCAAGTCCTATAATTTCAAGTAGAATCAATGAAATCAGGAGATTTGTGATTGGCTAGCTTGACTTTGGCCAGTCCTATTCTTTTCTCAGAAATTGGCTAGCTTGACTTTGGCCAGTCCATGTATGCGACAGCCTGGTGGGGTTATCCCAGTGAAACCACATCTCACAAACATGTTGTGTTAGCATGTGTGACAAATTACCTCTTTAATGTATGCATCATAGAGTGGCATTACCAATTTGCAGTAGTGTCAATTATACCTTCTGTAACACGCTTGCTTTCTGAAAAGTAGTGCTCTGCTCTTTTTGATAGATTTCTTTCTAGATTAGCCTACAAAAAAGAAAAGAAGATTTCTTTCTAGATGAGCCCACCAAAAAAGAAAAGAGAAAATATGTAAAATCCACCAAAAACCAATTATTTTTGAACCAGAATGGACTGAACTAGAACTGTTATATTCTCTTCAAACCATTAATGTGGTTAAATTTTCTCTGTGCATATCATAGATGAAAATGTATCATTCAGCATATGAAACTAATACCCACCAAAAAGATAAGCATATATCCTGAAACTGAAAACATGATTATGTTTCTGAAGGATTACAAAAACATAATTATTGCAAACGATGCTTTGTCTAGAAACTCTGAGGAAACCATCTTGATATCTCACTATGGGAAAAGAATTACCATTAATGGATTACAACGAATCGCCGTTGTTACATTTTGTAGCATTAAAAACTAGCATTTGCTTGGGTGGTGTTAATACTGAAAATGTTGTTGTCTGCTTTTCTTTATAGCATGTCCTTCAGGGTGAAAACATTATTGTGTCCTTGTGAGAAGAAACATACCATCTCATAGAGGATATACAAAAAACAAGAAATATGCATATACCTTACGTGCTTCAAACACAGCTGGTTCAACTGCAACAAGGAGAGAATAAAGAAATCAGAGATGCAGAGAGAAACAAACTAAATGGAGCCAAATTATAGTGAAATATGTGTCCAGAGAATACACCATTCGAAAGAAGATGATCACAAGTTCCATTTACCGATAATCTGCAATCAACACATGTAAAGTCAGCAAAACCCCCCACAACACCACCAAAAAAAAAAAAAGGTTATGAGGGATCTCAAGGCCAGGTTTGAACCTACACAAATTCACCTGCACAATGGGTATCTACCATTGGTTTATGCAGATGGTGACTATAAGATAGGTTTGAAAAAAATTAAGTTCCAAGTAATTACAGCAATTTTGACATTATTCAAGAAACAATAATGGCCAACTCCTTGAACTCTTTAATTTGGAGGGTTGGACCTATGAATCATTTGCTTCTAGAGGCAAAAATTGGAAAAGGCATGATCACCATCAAACATATATAACAGTAATGAATAGTAAAAACTGATTTTTAGTGCAAAGAAGTCAAAAGGGTTGGCTCTAGTTTTCACAATAACTCATGTATGGGCAATGGAAGAGCAGAAAAACAAAATAGAAATCTTTTTCTGTTTTCAATGTGATACTTTTGTTGTGTGCTACTTGTAAAAAGATGCCATTTCAATCTCAGCCATCATCTCTATGTCCTAATTCCCAAGATACTTCTAAACCTAATTAAAGCAAGCTGCTTAATTAGCACATAACATATTTGGTGCTTGATTTGGCTCGAACCATGAGCAAAGAGAGAGATTTTCTAATTGAAATATGTCTGACTTGTTAAAATATGAATCTTATTTATTGAGCACCCAAACTCTTTTTGTAGCCAAATATCAAGATTTTCTTCAAGGGGAAATTAATTGACTTGTTTTTTAGACTCACACTACACATGACATATGGCCATCTTAGGGTAATAAAGTAAACAGATAATAAAAAAAAGAAACTTGCCCAAGAAGAATTTTAGCTGCCTTTTTGCATTCATCAACTCGTGTATTATATGTAGAACTTCTCAAATTACGGGTCACGCCAGAAAATGCCAATAATATCTTGTATGCTTCATGTCCCTCAAGCTCTTGACCTCCAAGCAGTATATGGTCATGAATCTTGTCCTATATAAGCCAAATGACAATTGGGAGTTCAGCAAGTTCAGCACCATAAGATGCATCCATCTTCCAGTCCACTCTGGGTAGAACAAAAAATTGTTCACACATTATATTAGATTGTTTAATAATTTTTCAACGCTATTCCAATCCTTCAAAGAATGATTTGTTTTCCTCATTTCCAGCAACAAATAATAATAAATCAAGAAGTTTGTTGAGTGGTGGCAGACTTGATAATCAAAATAGGATAGGTAGATAGACATTAAGCAGTTTTACATACTCTTTTCTTTTGTTTCATAAAAAGTATGTACTCTCTTTGTCCTTCTGGTGCTCATCTGCCAGTTATCTTAATAGGTAAGTAGGGAATAATCCGTATCTCCTTGAAAGTCTTTTCGAATACAGATAAGTTGAAAAAGCATTACCTTGCAGTTTATGCAGGTGAGGCAACCACATCTTGACAGTAAAATTGCTGACTGGTCAAGAATGCCAGTTTTAAGGTGTAAATAACCATTTTCGATTATGCTGCAGTAACAAAACAGACCATAAGAAATATGGGTATCAGACAAACTGAAGTTGCCAAGAAAATAAATTAACAACATCACAGTAAATAGTCTCTGCATTGAAGGAGTGGCCAATAGTAATTACTGAGCCAATTCAACATTTGTCAAGGCAGGAATTGACAAGCCATTAACATTTTCCAGAGCCAGCAGGTAAGCAACTCCAACCTATCAATCAAAAGCTAGAAACAGTTACAGAAGATTAAAAAGAATGAAGCTATTCAGCATCATTTTCTCTTAGCCAGAAGACACTTGAATGTCGTTTCCTAATTTTGAAACTTTCTTAAACCACTGCTTCAAAATTACAGAATGTAAAGCTGCAGTTTGAAACAGAAGATTACTTGAACAAGTTACAAAAGGGCAAATATTTTGGTTGATTTAATAAAAGGATAAAGAAAGAAGAAAAAGCAATAGAATGAAACAGAATCTACAATCATGAAGATTGAAACAATTGGCTCTTCAATGTTCATCAATATAAATAGGCTTTGGATATGGAGAATGAGAAGTTTGCATGCTAACCAAGCATATGGGTGGCAAATAGAACTGTTGAGTTTGGTGCCCATGAAGGGCATTCCAAAAATAACTCGTCTCGAATGGTAGCAGCATTACACTGTGAAATGGCGTCTCACTAAAAGAGATGTCCTATTGGTTTTAATCAATTCCCCATTTTAAATGATGCCATTTGTTTACAATTATATTGGCAATCCTGTATTCTCCGACAAGTGGATATAGGAACTTTTTTATTGAAAAACCTGAGGAATCTGTGTTGTGGGAAATTAAATATTTTCCATTTGTGATAATATGTAGACCAAGAGCTTTTTGAGTTTGAGAAGCAATAAGATTCTGGGCATTAAATTTTTTCAGAAAAGGTACGTTTTTATTCAAATTTCCACATCTATGTTTCCCTACAAGAACTGTAAAGAAGAGGAATTGCTGGGATACAGGGACATTGCACGCTCAAGCCCTTAAACATGCATTTGAAGCTTCCAATTTGCCAAAATGGAAAATTGAAGGGGACAATTATGATTGAAAAATGTCCAAGATTATTAAATCATCCTATGAGATTCCATGACTGAAACTGTTGTTAGTTGAGCCAAGAATGGGCAAATCAGGCCCATCCAATAGTTCAACTTGCAGATTGACCCTAACAAACCATCATTTCAAAAACATCGTTAATTCAGATTTGATGCCATTGGCATATTGAAAAGTATAATGAGGCCTGTGCTTGCTAACTAATCGCATATCCAAGTACTGCCACCTTTTACAGATTGAGTAGGATTAGTTACTTAAAAAATGTTCCAACAAAATACAAGCACAAGAAAGTACTCCAAAATTGCATCAATAGTACTTTAGAATTGTTCCTAGTTTAAATAAGACCTGTGCATTCAATGGGGAGAATACTTGAGATTCTCCGCATGGGATGTTTCAATATGGAAATTTCCTTCAGGTTTGCTCCATTGATGGTGGAGCACACAACTACTAACAATTTGGATCTCTAAGATACATATTGATAAAGCTGGCCTGGGTCCTCTTTTCTGGATGGTCCCCACAGGGAAGCCCAGGCAGTTCTGACAGCATCAATCCTTGTCCTGTCCATAGGGGAAAACTAGTAAAACTAATAATAATGACCAAATATATGATATGAAGTCTTTAGTTGGATTGAACAAGGACATTTATAAATATCTTTCCACTCACTTATTGTATTAAAAGTCAAAGTCATAGCATTAGGTGGGGTGGAGGTAAAACTAGCTCTAAATAAGAAGAAGAATTGGTGTCGTAGTGATGCTATGAAATGATGAGTTATCAATGAGCCCATTGAACATGCTCAGCCTATTAACTACATTGTCATTTGACCAAGGATCATCAAAGCTCCAAGTTTTAGCAACAATTGATGAAACAAAGGTCTGATTGATCAGTTCTCTAATGTTGAGTAGTTAAAAGAAGCTTTGACACTCTGACATTGAATGCACATGGTGCCTCATTTCATAATCCTTAGATTTAAGTTGGCAAAAATTTTGACAAGAATAAAGTTAATTTCTTGTCACAATGAAGACAACATTACCATATTAGCCCTAAAGGGAATAGCTGATTTTGGTGCTTACAGCCAAAGACGGTAATGATTTTGTCAGGACTTCTCATAGAAAATAGAAGGAGAGTTCACTAACCGACTTACTGTCATAGTAGATACTTGCAGAAAGTGCTCAAAAATTTGGCGGGAAATGGTTTTAAGTGGTTTGCCAATAACTTTCATTTTTGAGCAGATAGCTGCAAAGCTTAAAAGATTTAACAATGGCAGCATAATCTTCTAGCAATGATTCAACACCATGTGTTAAAGATGATGGTGTATTTGGTAGTGTGGTTACAGAATGTCTAAAGGTGTTTGTGTACAAGCTAACACAGATCAAGAAAGACAAAACCTACTGCAGCTGAAGAACTAAGTCCTGAACTATCTAATCCTTGACACCCACGAACAAATCCCGTGATACCCTGCAAGGAATGCAGCAAACAGACCGACATTACAATTCCGAAGTAATGACCATTCTGAAAGTACGAGCGTTACTGAATGAATCTATAAGAATGGCATTCATTGTAATATATCTATATCTATGCTGAAGAGAGAGAGAGAGAGAGAGAGAGAGAGAGAGAGAGAGGCAACTTCCTTGCATCGTGGTTTCTAGATTGCTATATTCTCATCACCTTAGATTATGAGTGAATGACAATTACAAATAGTAGAACTGCTGTTAAGATTATTGTCAATTTCTTGGTGGTACTGATGAGGCCAAGGTCATGATAGCAGTAAACACAACTGCAAACAAATCTGTCAAAATCGCTAAACCTATTTTTTAAAACTTTCTTTGTTCATCTTGATTTCTTGGGTAAAACCAACTACATCCAACATTTAAAACTGAGTATTTGGGCAGAAGACCACATATATTCATATACATGCCTATTTCAAAGCTCCGTAAAGTTGCTTTAAAAATCCAAACTGTTTCAAATGTTTTCTTTTATTAATATTTTTCCTTGTAGCAACAATAACCATTGGCAATATGATAAATGCAGCAACACCAAAACAAGGTTAAAGTTTTCATTTATCTAAGCGAAAAAACTAAAAAACTTCAACAGGCTCTAACCTTTGACCTAACACACATTAAGGTGCCTACCATTGAGTTATCTCAGAGTAGCATAACTACTTATCGTAGTTTTCAACTAGGTTAAAGGGAGTCTCTACTCGTTACAAGACAACTAGAGAATGGATTTTACAGTGTCATGAACAAAGGATTGGCATGTCCAACTGCATAGATTGAGTTTTTCTACCATCTAAAAGGCCCAGTTTGTGGAGTTGGACCATCCTGAAGACTGATCCTTGGCAATGGAAGATCCTGGTGGTCCAAAGATCACCATGCCGGTTGAGTTTTAGATTAAATCGGACATAATCAAATATCATTTTGATAGTCAAAAGCATACATTTTTAATATTTGTTGTTCATATTAGATTAACTTACACTTCATTGCAACATTTACAGAAACTATGCCAATACCATTACAGTATCGCTAATATTGAATGACCCATATCAATGAAAATGGTTTCAGTTAATGGAAATACCATATAAACATGGAAGAATAAAACTAATCTCATCAGAAAAGAATAAATTCCCATATTCCTAACGTTTTCATAAGATAGGTGGGTTACGCCATATCCTTCTTGATAAAGTGGCATGAAAGAATAGGAATTAAGCAACCAACTCCAACAAGCAGGGACAAGACTTGATATTCATGATGATTGTGATGTTTCCAACCTTTGTTACATTGAAACCTTTTGCCTTCAGTGCATACACAGCACCTCTTGCATAATCTCCCCAATCATGTTTCTTAGCATTTCCTGTATCTTTTGGGTTCAGTTCATCATCAACACTGCAAAATTCAAGGATCACAGTTCTAAAACCAAATGATGTAATTTTGAAAAAGAATAAAACTAGACAGGTAAGTTGCCAACATTCTCAAGAAGAACAAAGATTAGTTTCAGACCTAAATCTCACTTCTCCGTCAAATTGTGCAGACCATAATATCACCTAAATTAAGCCAGAATAAGATAAAAAAAAAAGTAAGAATAAGATGAGAACAGACATGGAAAATAATTATTTTGGCATCGATTTCAGTTCCAACGGCGATTTAGCAAACCACAAACAAAAACTTCAAAGGTGTATCAATCCAATGAACAAAATAGAAACCAAACTCAACAGTGTCATTTTTTTTGCATGCAAAATCATGGTGAGATGAGATTCTGTTCTTAGCTCGTATCTTTTATAGTGCACCTGTGCATCTATTATAAAAGCAGGAGTATTCAAAACCAAAACTCCATGTTTTGCAATTTTACGAATTGGTTTACTATTAGTAAACAGAGTCATTGGTTTGATTGTATCCTATATTTCTTAATAACAACAATCCATGTTTACAAGTATATTCAAGATAAAAAATCAAACGTTGCATTATGTTCAAGAGATCATCTGTTTCACCATTTATCATTTCTCTGGAGCTACATCATAATCTCTTCTAGGATAGTGTAAGAATTTTGCAATGGTTTATCCCATTCCACTTCATTGTGATAATCATAAACGCATCTTTTGTAAATTTACTAAATTACTAGGATTATTAAATTTTCAATCAGATGCTACATAAAGGCTACCTAACAGACAAAAAATAAGTGTACCTGAGCATCATCAGAGGGACTAAATCCCAGAAGGATTCCTCTGTTAATTGTCATGGCAGAAACAACGCCACCCTGCAAAGTGTAAGGAGAAAGAAATGATGTCAATCACTATTATTAGAAATATGCTTTGATTATAGACAGAACTCAAATTTCTAAAATATTGGAACAAAAATGTAAGCTAGCCCTAAAGTGATCAACTACCACTTTGAAAGATAAAATTCGAATAGTTATCAAGCTTAAAAGTGAAATGCAAAAAATAATAAACAGATAACCACCAACCTGATGATCAATGTGGGCCCCCAAGGGGCAAATCCTATAAGGAGAGAGCACAACCTTTACATCCTTGGGACTTCGTTTGCTCAAGTCAGCCACAATCTCCTTAATATCATGCAACTGTGGTGAAAACCAAAATCAACATCTTCACACTAATAATGACCCACTAAAACCCTGATTACTACAAGAACTTAACAAAATAATATGCCAACAAAATACTATGCCCAAAGGCAAAAATATCACAGAAAAATATATTATATATGCTAAATGGCAAGAAACAAGCAGGCTTTTGCAGTAGGTCAGCATTATGAAGACAAGGTGGCCAGATCTTTTGGCAATCAAGATTTTCTTAATTATGTACGTGAAACAGACAAATCCCTTCATTGAACATTCTAAGCCATCAATGTACACTTCCCTGCTGCACATGGAGCTTATGCAATCAACTAATAAAGGCACACATCATGAGGAAACATCCAGTCTGTTCAACTCAGGTCTCCGCTTTACAACTATAATGCAGACTAGAAGCCATTTCTTTAACCATTGCCCGACTTTAGCATGAGTGACTGCGACTCACACTGGAAGAATTGACCAAAATTCATTAGGATTTTCTGGTGAAGGTTGCTTTTGATTTCCAACCACTACCTAATGGAGGCCGATAGATGTAGATGACTCGTTGGGATCACAGAAAGAAGAGTCTACATCATATTCATTTGGAAACCTAAGAACTATGAGGATCCAAAAACAAAGGTAGACCACAATGTAGGTAAATAAAGAGGCCAGCAAGCCCAGCGGGTCCTCCCATCGCCCGGATGAGTTTGCACCAACTTGAATCTTTTAGATCTGGTGTCATGAAGCCGTTCCTACCACATCAGGCCTGTCTGCATATCACTGACAGCAACAATACCCAGTATTCATTCAGCTCAATATCTTCACCTCGCTCAGCAAGGCACACTGCATTTCCTCCTGTAGAGTGAGGAAATACACAACGCTCAAATCAATCTTTAGAGGTTCATATGCCAATAATTGGAAAGTTCCCAGCCGCATCGGGATCCAGATTCACGATCACCGGTCAAGCGGCAGGAATTCAACCCTGGTCACAATCACCATTTCGGTTCACACGTCCAATCGAAAAACAGGTATTAGCATGAAAGATCGACAAAAAACAAGCATTCAAGGATCAAGAATTCCAAGCAAATCAATGTCGAAGAGTGCAGAAAATAAAAAACTAGCATGAGGGAAGCAAAACAATCAGATCTGCGACACCCGACCTCCTTCTCCGTAGGCCAAGAGCTGCGAGCCATTCCCTCGTCGGACGACTGATGTAGATTGATTTCTGAGATGGGGTTTTGCGGGCTTTTGCAAAACCCGAACTGGCTTTTTAGAGAGAGATGGGGAGATAGGAGTTGGCGGCAAGTGCAACAGAAATCAGTTGAAGGGAGCGAAGTGGATTTAGCAAGCATGCGTAATTTTTCGTGGCAGCCACTCGTGTCCACAACCGAAAAGCGTCGTGCGGACGGCATTTCCTTGTCTTCTCAACAATATCCGGACATTTCACCCCTTCTGACCTAAAACATTTTAAATATTATTTATTTATTATTTTTATTGGTGTCATAAATAATAAAAATCAGACATTTTAAGGGCTATTATAAATAAATTTTGTAATTTTAATGTCACATTATACACGGTCTACTTATGTTTTTGTGGAATATATATATATTCATCGATGAGTACCGTCTACAATGGTAAGCAATCTAAAAAAAGGAAAAAATCAAGGTTTGTACCTTTCGTGTCATCACGAGTAACATTGTTTCGAAGAATGTGATGTAATTTTCTTTTCCTCCATTGTCTAACCGATCCCCTTTACTTTTGACACTGAGCTACGTCCTTTGCAGAGGAAAAATACTCCTGTTGTTGTATGCGCCAAGGTCAAACTTGGCATGGATTGACAAAGCTTTAATAATTATATAATATTAGAGCTGATAATTATTATTATTAATAATATTAGTTTAGTTAAAAATCTAAAAATTTTCTTAATCAAGATTCACGTAGGCCACAGAACTAAATAATTTAACAGTGAAGATTAGCTTATTAAAATTATTTTATTGTTAAATAGATTTATGTACTTTTAGTTAAATATTTAAATTTTAAATTGTTCATTCTATTTAAAATAATGATTAAATAAAAAATACAGGGACTATGTTAATAATAAAGCAAATAAAGTTAAAATAGAAAGATAAATAATAATAATAAATAAAGTTATTATTTAGAACATATGCAATATCAAACCTTGAAAATTGGAATTTTTAATTATATTTCATTCAACCAAATACCCTCAAATATTTTAATCGAAGTGATTTTTAATTTCTTAATTAAACGGATGACGTTAAATACAATCATATTATTTAAATTATTTTAAATTAATTCATTGTTAATTTTACTATTTCTAACGAGTCCTCATTTTCATTCTCATCTTATGAATTCACCCCTGTGAATTTGGCAAATGAAAGAATGTATGTACCAAACCAATTAACAATAAATTTAAATATTTACTAAGAATCATTATATATGTATTCCACGAGATGATTAACATTTTTTATTTATCCCACAAATATAAAATGCATATTTAATAGGTTTTAGAAAGCTCTTTGAAATCTGACGTATTGTCGTCCGTTGAGTTGTTTGACACTTTGCCCCGATTTCTGGGCCATTCTCTATTGGGAATTAGCTGGCGCGAAATTATTGCCGTGGGGCGGCAGCATCATTCAACATCAAATGTTGCCGTCACTTGAAGAAAGGGCAGCATCATCCTTTAGTAGCCTCTCAATATTTATTCATTTTATATCATTTTTACCTATCCGTCTTATTTTTTCTTGTTTTGTCCCTTCATAGACAAACCCATAAAGTTGGTACTAGTAAGCCAATAGACCCAATTGATTGGCTCAAACACCTAAACCTTCAAATATTGAAGTTTATGCAAAGGCCCATATTCTAATAAGCCCTCCTCTGATTGATATTTATACTCGTAAGGTTACCTCAGTCCTGGAGCTGAAGAGTGAATTTTAATTTTCCGCTCTTGAATCCGGGTCCATGTAAAATAAATATCAAGGCATCCATACCCCACCAATTGATTACTCCATTTTTTAATAGTGGGTTAAGCTAAAATCACGGGAGGAATTTTCCAACTTATTATCAAATGTTCTCTTATGAAAACAAATGAAAAGTGTCATGGAAAAGAACCCTAGTAACTAACTCAAATGGGCAGATTGGCAACGCTGGGATCCATGCCTGATGCCCTTTTGATCTTATCCATCTTTTAAGTTTCAAGTTCAAAGTTTCCTCAGAAAACCACTTTAGGATTCGAGTGCTAAACTCACCACAAAGATACAAAAATCTGAAAACCGTGTGCACATGTGCCTACATATATGAAAGAGAGAACATTTCACTTTTTTATTAGCCTGGTCGACCTGCAATTAATGCTTTTTAAGCATTTTCACTGGCCCCTCACCATAGCCAATCTTAGTATTCACATACACTCTACTTACTCATTGATAGCCATGTGCACCGGACATAATCTTTCTAATATATATTTTGCCCACATGTACATTGCAAAATAACAATATTTTTATTTTGCAATCCACTCGAAAACCAGTGGCCTCAGCAACAGCCCAGATCTGCCATCAGCGCACAAAAGCATGTATCTAAGGATTGAAATTCCGTCCATCACACTTCCATGGAGCTACTCCGTGTCCTCTCCACCATCCGAGCATCTGAGCCCTTACCATTCTCAAAAACAACATCAAGATTGTAGAGGATTGGAACCATCGTGACTGAGCACAAGAACACCACCACAGGCCCAAAAATCCACAGCAGGAGTGGGAGTGCAACATAAAACAGCCTATTCCCCACTGTGTTGAGCATGCAGCCCTTCTCCAGCAGCTCACACACGTAGTCGCCAGTCACGATGGAGGAAGGGTCGGCCGGTGTGTTGATCAGGAAGTTCACCTGGTTCACGAACCGGATCGAGAGGGTGTGGCAGATGAAGGTGAAGAGGAAGAGGAGGAGGAGCGACACGTACTTGAGGGCGACCATGACCTCGCCGTGGGCGCCGTAGACAGCGTCTCCCACAGGCTTCTTGATGCTGTAAGTGCTACTTATGACTGCGGCAAGGCCAGTGCAGAGGAGGATAGAGGTGGTGGCCATCAAGGTCGAGCCCATGATGGAATTCCGGAGTGTTTGCACGGCCAAGATGTTCTTCTTCTCATTATCCTGTCAGAAATTTGCCATGGAGGGCCAAAGCTATGCAATTTAGAATTTCGAAAGATAGTTTCACAAATCATGCATGCCTGTTCCCCACTTCCCACTGCAATCGCATTTGGGGTGCGTGAGATTGCACCAGGCGCTGTTGGCCGGGGTGCATCAGACTCATTTGGATGTGTTTTGCCCGGAAATCTCTTCCTTTCTTTTTTCAATTTATTTTTACATTTTATCTAAAAAACTATTTATTCATTTTATTTTTAATCATCACTCTTACCCTATCATATGTCATCTCAATTTTTTTTGCTTTATTTCTTTTTTTCATATGCCAAATTTTTTTGCCCTTTTCCCAATTCTTTTCTAGATTTTCAAAAAGACCTAGATAATGATGCAGAGCTTGCTGATGTCTAATTAGGCCGATAGGGGTCTGACTATCATTAATAGTCGTGGAGCAGGATTTGATTTACCTGGCCAGGAGAAATGGGGCTTTGCGCCATCAGACACCATTAATAGGTGGTCCCTGCTGGCGTTATTGTGAAAATAATTCTATTAGGAATCTGGTGAGCTTAACCTATGGTATTAAAAGTTGATTTACTTGAATGTGGGATAGTAGGAGAATTTGATCCATCATGTTTTTATAATATCTTTATGAATTTAAATTTCAGAAAAGCAGTTTAGAAAAGGCTCTCCGAGTGTAGAGTTTGACCTTTTAGCTTACATATGCTGCATATCTAAGATCTTTACATTACACATAACTCCCAACTTTTTGGCCGTTAGACCACGTGATTCTCTCTTGGGTCTCAAGCTGCATGAAGGTCTCACGCAATTTAATTGCAACCGAATGAGTGAAGATTGCTGTCCTTTCACATTTGTATGACATTTACTAGAAGTCTGAAAAGGCTAGTGTTTCCCCATTGTTTTCAGCTTAGTTCATTGCATCTGCGGGTGTGGTAATGAAGCGGAACAGGTAAATTCCCTTCTTAAATCTGAATACCAGGTATTGAGCTCGGATGAAATTGCATATGAAATGGTAACTATCATGGTGGTGGGTGTTTATATAGAAGCTCTGGGCCACTTGGAAGATGGGTTCTCCTATCGCAGCTCCCATAGAAAAACCCAAACATAAGCCATTGACAACCATAAGCTCAGTTGAAAGTTAGAATAGGAAGGGAGTTGGGAAGAATGATATGGAGCAAGTACCTTCATTATGGCTGCTACCCACATGCGTCTACCAACAGCATTGATCCCAATGATTGTCGACATGGGCCTGCTTCTGACCTTGTGCCACAGCCAACAATGGTAGGTCAGGCTTATGGATAGACCAAGAGGCACCAGCACCAAATCCAAGTAGCTCTTCCTCCATTCCATCCTCTCTCTCTCTCTCTCTCTCTCTCTCTCTCTCTCTCTCTCTCTCTCTCTCTC